>PVHY01004925.1:0-88297 GCA_004024945.1 Uropsilus gracilis
CTGACTATCCCACAAAATGGCCCATCTGCATCCCAGATCAGAATTCAAATCGAATCCCTTTCTTTGTTTCAAACCTCTTTATATATTCTTTCTATTTTCCCTGCCTTCCAGGAACAGCTCCTGCATTATTACATTACAAAGAAAAAAACCTGTTTTACTTCTTCCTTCCCCTTGTATCTTTCTGAAAGGAAATTCTAATTAAGGCCATTCTTACATTTTAACATATCTTCCTTGAAATCTGCAATCTTAAACAGGAGACAAGGGGGGTAGCCCACCCTATCACTTCATTATCAACACACAGCACAGGGAGTTCTAGTGAAAGAACAGTTAGTGACCCTATGTCAGATAACCAGAGGTTCCCAGAAAGGACTGGAAAAAACTTATGGGGATCCTCTGAGGTCCTGAGTTTTATAAGTGGACAAGCCCTGAAACCTTAGCATGTTTGCTAATGTAACTTGAGGGTACCAATTTGACCCAATGGTACTGGGGCGGTGGGGGGGGTGGAGGGCTGGTTAGGAGGATAGGAACACAACAGTGTGCTTGGGGAGGGTGAGACCATAGCAAAGAAACACTGGGTTGAGAGAATCTCTTACAAGCCTTCTCAGAAAGGCTTCCCATTTGTTCCAGGTACTTCCAAGGAAGTAGGCAAGTCAGGAGAGAAGGCATAGCAACAAAGAACAACTTGCCTGGGATTTAACCTCTGCAACCAGGGTAGTTTGAGGGATTGTTATTCTGCACAAGTAACTCGAGGCTATGTGGCAATCAGGAATGGATTTAGTGTTCCTCTGAAGGCTGCTCAGTATCTAGGGACTTAAGCAGAGAGGTTTGCTTTGAAGGAGATGACACAGCTGCAATAACGTCTCCCTGGTCTTCCATCCCCAGGAAAAATGTGGGCAGGGTTAAGGGAGGGTCAGAAAAGATCACTGTTCAAATGGATACAATTAAAAAGTGATCCCCAGCTCTTCCTTATTGACTAGCAGGAGAACTGAATGTTTCAGAATGGCAGTAATGGAGAACAGGACCAGTAATGGAGAACAGGCAGTGGCGGAGAACAGAATGGCAGTAATGGAAAACTTGGGAAATACCAAGCAGCATTAAAAATTTTTTTTCTAATTTGCATTTGGTTTTGGAATACAAGAAATAATTTTTAAAAAATTTTAATCCCCATTTCGTTTCTCTTTAATTTTTATTTTAAATCAATCTCCAAGTATGCACCAGTCATGTTGCTGAGGTAAGTTGGAGGGCAGTGGTAGCTGTGGGTGTGTCTTTAGGAGAGACCTATTGGAAGGTAGTAGCTTTTTAAGAATGTTCTGCCCAAGGACCTGAGGGTTTTGTGCAAAACCCTCCTGTCACAAAGAGTCCTCTAGAAGTTACTTCATAAACTCGGCTTGTGAGTTTGGAGTTGTAACCATTGAAACAGGGATCAGATTTTCAGTCAAAAAGGCATGTCAAGGTGTTGTGAACAAGGTAGGCCTAGGAACTGGGATGCTGATGGTTTCTATGATAAGCCTGGAGTGAAAAGAGTATATTTTTTTCTAAATGGGCACTGACTCTCTCTGATTGACAAGGATCATTTTATGTCATCAAATGTAAGTCTTTGTAAGAGCTGACCAAGTGCACCCACTTTGGAACGACCTCTTTGTTCACTGGACAACCTCAGCCTCCAATGTGAGCAGGTGTCAATAGTTCTTTACTTGTGAACCACCTCTATCCCCTTGTACTGGGCACAGTCTGCAGAGGTCTCAGCCCTGCCTATTATTTAGCAAGCTCTTGCCCTGCAAAGCTCATGTTCTGTAGTTCTGAAAACCTTTTCTAAGTACAGAAGTAAAAGAGGTGGTGGGCTATTATGAGCTGAATTGTGTGTCCTCCCTGCCCCATCCCCCCACCAGTCATATGTTGACATTATAACTGTATTTAGAAATAGGGATTTCAAAGAGGTGATTAAAAGGATGTTTTGGGGCTGGGCTTGGTGGCGCATGCCTGTAGGTGGCAGCCTAGGAAGCCACGGCCAGGGTCAGGGATCGTGGTTCGAGTCCTGCCGGGGGCACATAGCAAGACCTAGTCCCCAAAAAACTGCTGGGCGTGGTGGCGCGTGCCTGTAATCCCAGTTACCTGGGAAGCTGAGGCTGGAGATTGCTTGAGTCTGTGGTACCCCGGGCAACGTGAACCTGCGGTTCTATGGGCAAAAATAGCAAGACCTAGTTTCAAAAAAAAAAAAAAAAGGATGTTTTGGGGGGATATCCCTACTTCCAATATGATTGGCATCCTTCTAAAAGCAGAGACTAGGACACAAATACACAAATATACATGCAGAATGCCAGGCAGAAACCTGAGGGGAGATAGTCATCTACCAGTCAAGGGGAGACTCCAGAAGAAACCAAGCCACCAGCACCTTGATTTCAGACTTTGAGCTTCCGGTGTTGCTGGAGACTAATTTCTGTTGTTTAGTCTCTCAGTCTGTGATACTTTGTTATGGCAACTGGAGCAGAGTTAAACAATGGGAGAGCTGACCAAGTGGTTTCGGAAGGAAGAGATTACTAGAACCTCTGAGAAGTTTGGAGCTAAGGATGGGGAGGAGGGAAAGAAAGTAGATACTGCCCTGGGGGTGGAACTGGGAGTTATCTGAACGTCTGGGGGCAGATCTGGGGCTGGATAAAGACCTGCAGGAAGGTCAAGCAGGGGTTCCCAAGAGGTAAGTGGGGAGGAGGGCTGAAGGAGGAACAGGTCCCTGCCCTTCCACCCAATATATCTTGACAAACTGTCCCTCCATTCCAAAGGGGGTCAAATCTATAACTACTTAGGAACATGAAGGAACAGCCAAAAGTACGCGAGACCTATTTCCTAAGACATGGAACACAAGCCAAGGTTCTGTTTGTTCTCTGACGATGTAAACATCACACATTTTTTATTAAGAGAGAAAATAAAAAGCAGAAAATCCACATGAGTCTATCCAGAGAGAATCCTATCATTGCCACTTCCAAGGAATCTGATCTTGGCCAGCAATTTAGCTCCGCTGACCCTCACATGGGGGCCCAGGCAGCAGGCCATATTCAGGGGTTCATTAGGACTTTGTTGGGTCCCAGATATTTTGCCTTTTTGTGCCCTTTTCTTCAGTAAAATAATGTTTACGTTTATATTTTGTGACTATACTGGTATAAAGATAAATGTTGATATGCGTTTCATGTATTTTCTTCAATCTAAAAGTTGATTTCTTCTGAGTTTAAAAGAAATCAAAACATCCCCATGGGCTCTTGTGGTTTGGTGGCCTGAGCGTGGAGTGCACTGGGTTTTGTGGGTGAACTGGCCCTGTCACTCAGCGGCCCCACAGACTGGGTGGGAAGGCTGTGGACAACGGGCCCTGGCTCTCGTGCTATGGCAAACCAGACTTGGTTCTTCTTTGAGGAGGGATCAAAGAGTAAGGCACAAGCGGGGAGGAGGTCAGGGCCGAGGCTAGTCATGGGCCCTTGTCTGGTCCCCAGAACAATGAGAACTTTGACCTGGAAACACATGGAAGGGGACCTGACACTGCCTCGATTGCCTTTCTCATCTAGGGTCTTGGGTCTCCTTGCACAGAGGTCAAGCTGGGCTCAGAGTCTGGGGTCTGGCTGAAAGTGGGTAAGTGGCCTGGAGGAGGGTGTGAGCAGCCGGGTACAGAGGATGAGAAGAGCGATAGCTACAACCCAGGTGTAACCCTGCAGAAGCACAGCCCCCGTCCTGCCCTGTTTCCTTCCAGCGCAGGGCTGGACTGCAGAAAGCTGAGAAGCCCTTTTTATTTTTTTAATATAAAATCATTTATTTTACATAATTGTTGATCCCCTTTTTAGTTGATTGCTTACTACTCAGTTTGTAACCCCTGTGAAGGGGACCCAATCAGTCCCAAAGGTTACAACAATTTTAGGCAGCAGGGGGCGCCCCAGGGCTGAAGTTAAGGGAGGGCTGGAGCAGGGTGTGTACCCGGGTCTGGGGAGCCAGTTGCGGGCAGGGGTGGCAGGGAGACCGGTGGGGGAGGGAAAAACCAGGGGTCTGGAGAGTTGCGCCCTCTGGCTCAGGCCCACCCTCAGAGGAAGTCAGGTCTAGAAAGAGCCCTGCGGAGGAGAGGTTTAGGAAATAAAACAAATGTTAAAAAGAATTCACCTTGGGGAAGGGGGAGGTGATCATTCCCCCCCCCCCAACTCGCATCTCTGAAAGGTGCTTTCCTGTCTCCTGATCTCCCTTCCCCAACTCCGTGCCCTTCCCCGAGAGCAAAGAGAACAGCTCTTCTGAGGTCCAGAGACATGCACGTTGGGGTCGGGAGGGCTGGATGAATGCGATGCTGACCCTCCCCTTCAAGGCTGTGTCCCAATGGTCACTTGTCTTTGTCTAAAAATAAACACTGAAGGAAGGTGTGGGGGGGTGTCCACCCTTGGAGAGGCCTCGGTCCACCTCTGGGTTTCTCACAAAGCTGTCCTCCAGCCCCCTGCGCTGAGGGACCCCACTCAGTAGACTTATTTGTAATAAAAACAAACGTGACCCTTTTAACAGCAGAGAACAAACAAGAGATGAGAATAGTCGGTCAGATGAAGAGCAACAAAGGGAGCGAAGGCAGGAAACACAGTGCAAAGACAAGCAGAACAAGTTTTACAACCGCCTTTACTCGACTTGCTGACAAGCTTCTTACAATGCCCTTGTTCTTTGATAAGCTCAAAACCGCGCATTTGCTTTGATAGTTTGGTAAGAAGTCCTACAGTTGGTTGAGTCATGGAAAGTGGGGTGACAGAGGGGGAAATGGGGTCAATGCCTTGTCTCTAGGGCGTGGACCTGCCCTGTTTCTCCAACTTTCTCTCAACTTAGATCTATAGAAAGTGAAGCCCAGACTAGTTAAGTAACTGGCTCAGGGTCACACAGCAAGTTGGTAAAAAAAATACCTGGAATGCAAGACCGAATGAACTGGACTCGCAGTCCATTGCTCTTTGTTT
Source organism: Uropsilus gracilis (assembly GCA_004024945.1). Classification (NCBI taxonomy): domain Eukaryota; kingdom Metazoa; phylum Chordata; class Mammalia; order Eulipotyphla; family Talpidae; genus Uropsilus; species Uropsilus gracilis. The sequence goes on from PVHY01004925.1 coordinate 4,956, forward strand.
TTCATCAAACCATTCAAACAGTTCATTCAATCAGTAATTATTGAGTGCTCACTACATGTTAGGCTTTATTCTGATCTTGTCTCCAGAGTGGTTTCTTAGGTATTTGAGTCTCATCACTTGTTTATTGTCTTCCTCCAAATGCCGTACACCACATATGAGCCAAACTCTGATTCTCTCTCTCTGGGCTGCTTGGTGGTGCTTTCACTGGACAGCCCACGTTTTAGCTCCAGATCTGCCCCCTCACCTGCAGAGCGAGGAACAGGGCGGAGTGCAGGCTAACACCAACCTGGTCCCAAAGGCTCCCAAGATTCAAATCCAGAATCCTGACTCTAAAGCCTTCCATCTTAACGACCCCCTGTGGTTGTGTCTTCCAGTTGCAATACCCACTGTTTAGTGAGGGCTGTGTTCTAGGCACTTTCCTATAAACGATCCCCAACATGTCATTCCTTATTTTACAGGCATTTTTTTTTGTTTGTTTTTCCAGTAGGAGCCGTGGTCTTAAATCCAGTTTCAAACATAGCACATTCAAAGGCACACACACACACACACACATGCATTCTCACACCTACTCATTCACACCCGCAGCCAAGCATTTAGGCACAAATAGCCATCCCTTTCCTGGTCCATCCGTACCCCAAAGCTAGGGCAATCAAAATGCTAGAGGTAATGCAAAACCTTTAGCATCACACTACCCAGGTTTGACTCAGTGGAGGACAGATCTGGTTTCTCCCGGATGCTCCATCTCTAGGACCTAAGACCCCTCTCCTTCTTGCTGTGCTTGCTAGTACTCATCTGCTTGGTTCTCCCTGTCACTCCCTCTTACCTGAGTTAACTGTATCCCTCCAGTCCCAGATCCCAGGGGTTCATTTGTTATGCTGCCTTGTAACTTTTCATCATTTCCTGACTTCTACTGCTGGTGTTCATCTTTATGTCTGCCCATACACCCATACCTTACCTGACAGTTCAAGAGCACTTATGGGTTTGAACAAGGCAGGGAAACTTGAAAGGGGCGGGGGGAGACTTCAACTCAGTTTCAGCTCCAAATGATAGCTAACTGAACCTACAAGAGACTAAAACTTTTTTTTTTTTTTACTTTAACTTTGTATTATGAAAATGTACAAACACACATGTCACATGCTTGTGATTTAGGGATTATGGTTTCCATTTGAGAAGTAAGGCAGTTCGTGCTTTTCAGGGAGGTTGAGTGACTTGCCCAGAGTTACCCAGCCATTGGAGGCAGAGCCAGATTCCCACCTAGTTCCCTGGAACTCCAAGGCCCCCACTGGCTGGACCTGCCAGTGTCCTCACCTCAGCTGGTTCTCAAGAAGGGAGCAATCCTCATCTCATCTGCTGCTCCTGGTTGCTGGTAAACACTGCATTAGAAAAGGTGGCTTTTGAGGGGGGTAAACATTAATCTGAGAGCTAGGTTTCAGGAAGTATGTTAAAAGAGCAGGAGAAAGTGTAACTGGAAGGACCTTCAAAGAGGGCCTCAAAAAGTACACTGATCAGGCACTCCCCTTCCCCACTGAGACTGCTGGCGTCTCTATCCTCCTCCCCTCCCGAAACTGCCCACGGCCTCATTCCCCATTGTATCTCCTGGCCTTTGATGTCGGATAAACCCAATTCATCTCTTTCATATCACTACAAAGGAGCCTCCTAATTACTTTGTTTAGACAGCCTCTTTTGCAAATATTAAACATTCAGTCTTCCAGGCCCCCCAAACACTTAACATCATCCAGGTTGTTGCAAAATCCACTTTGCCCCAAACTGGTAGTCTCCCTGGGCAGATCTGGACTTGTCACCCCCACACTTTCCACCCCACCCCCGAGTGCAGACCAGGCCAGGAGAAGGCAGTGCTGCAGGCTGGGTTCTTTTATTTTTTATTTAAATAGTTTATATATATGTATATACATACATACATACATACACACATACGTACGTACGCACATACATATGTGTATGCATACATATATGGAGGCTGGGTTCTATCTCCTACTGGGAATGTCTGGAGGCCTCAGGGAAGTGGGGTCACACCGGGCACAAAGACTCCATGGTGGTGGCCTGTCATCGCTGAGGCAGGCCTGTGGGGCACACTTTGCCCTCAGGCCCAGAACCTAGTTCAGGCTCTCTGCCAGCTGGTGGGGGTCAGACGCTTCCAGTTTCCAGAAGACACTGTCTTGAATGACCTCTTTCTCCAGAGACCATCTACTTGATACCTGGGGGTTCCATAGGCGTCACTGGTATGTCCTTCCCTCACCCACCCTCTACAGCAGTTGCCACCTTTTCCTTAGACAGGGAAGTAGACTCACGTGGAGCTGCCTCCTCGGCAGCTAGGAACACCCTCCCTCCTAATGCCTCTCTCCTGGTCCTGTGATCCTTTGCCACCCAAAGTCCCATGTCCCACCTGTGCTATGCTCCTCCTCTGTCCCCGTCCTGTCTCCATGGAGCAGGTTGATCTCCAGAGGGACTGTGCAGCTTTGGGGGCAGCTTCCTGTATGACCCTCTGGTTTCTTCAGGGTCTCAACGCTGTGGCTGAGCAGAAAACACCCCTCTCTCCCTGACAATGTGGCAGGGGAGGTTTCAGAAGAGACATGATTTCTTTCCTCCTTTTTGTTTTTTTGAGACTAGGTCTCGCTATTTTTGCCCGTGGAACCGCAGGCTCTCGTTGCCTGGGGTACCACAGACTCAAGCAATCCCCAGCCTCAGCTTCCCAGGTAGCTGGGATTAGAGGCATGCACCACCATGCCCAGCTATTTTTTTGGACTAGGTCTTGCTATGCTGCCCTGGGTGGGATTTGAGCCGTGATCCCCAGTCCCAGTCGCAACTTCATAAGCTGTCGCGTAAAAGGCATGTGCCACCATGCCTGGCTTTCTTTCCTTCTTCCTTCACTCCTTCCTGACTTTCAACTTGTTGCCTTTCAACTTGATGAAAAATTTCAAACATCTGCAAAAGTGAAAAGCACATACCTACCACCAGCTTTAACAATGATCAACTCACCATCAATCTTGTTTCTGCTCAACATAACCCACCTCCTTCCACAGAATTATATTGATGCTGATTTCAGATAACATACACCTCTACCAACACTTCAGTATGCGTCTTTAAAGGACAAGAACTTTTAGAAAGGCGACCACACTATCACATCCCCAAAATATCAGCAGTTGTTTCTTAAGAGCTTACTACTTACTTTCATTTCTCCAAGCATCTCACCTGGTGAATTGGCTGAAAGGGTTTTCTTAGATGCCTACCTCACATCTTCTGCAAACATGAATTCTTGGACAGTAATGGACTCAAGATGAATATATAAAGGAAAATGAGTATTTCCCCCCTAATCATAGAATAGAAAAACAGCCTTCATAAGGGGCTGTTCTAAACCAACAAAGTTTATCATGCAAATTTTGATAGATTTGACTTTAAATACTAAGTGTCAAAATGACAATAAAGTTAACAAGAGATAAACTTAAGAAGTGGTGATGAACCAGCATGCTAGAACACACATGTCAAATGGTGTTAAATATTTTTTTGCCCCAGGGTGTGTATTGACTGTTTCTATAAATTTGACTAATCTGCCTGCAAATTCTAAAATGTTTCCCCACCCCCAGAAACACACATCTCTTCCCTCTGTCAACAATGCTATCATATATAAAGAAAATCATGTTTTCTGAAGAGAATCCCTGCCAATACTAAAGACACCTTTTACATATTTTGTGGAGTATCAACTTATTTTCCACTAGAGTGAAGAGCACATGAGATCACATTAGACCAAGTGTCCTACACTCAGATCTTTTCATGTAGACAAGTGTGCCTCGTACGAAGCCCTGCTTCTTCCATGCCTTAGTGTTTTCCATCTGTTTTCACACTTCATCCTTTACCTCAAATTAGTCTATTCTCTGCCCCCACCATTTCATTGTTTGATTTCTTTTGGCAAATAAACTTTTTCAGCATTTTTTTTTGGAAAAATTAAAAATTCCTTAATTTTTTATTCTTGATACCACTACCACAATTTACAGGGCAATATACCTGATGTAATGAAAAGAAAAGAAAAAGAAAAAGCTACAACAGATAAAAGACCTCAGGAATGTACATCTAATTGACATTACATCGCATTAATTAATAGCTGCACTTTTTGCAAACGTTTTCAGTCTTTTTTGGCCTCAATTAAGAAATGTTTAGTAAAAGTTGGTTGGTTCGGGTCAGGATCCAGATAAGAGTGGCACGTTGGGCACAGACTTGAGGGGGTGGAAGGAGGCCACATTTTGGTGTGGATCTGGGTGGGTAGTAGGTATGGCTGGGCAGGGCATTCTTCCCACTCTCTGACACTCAATTCCTCCTCTGCCTACCAGAACATTAGGGATTCCCACTCACCACGAACCTTCCTCAGCGTATCATCAGCTGCCTAGTGAACTGTCTCCTTCGCCTCTGCTCAGGCTCAGGGTACGTTCCTCCTTCCCCACAGCCTTCACTGCAGCCCCATCCCAGCTGTCCACCCTGACCAGGGTTCTTGTGGTTCTTTCCTGGTCACGTTCTTCACAACTTATCATTTCTTGGTTGTCTTCCCTCAACGTCCCCTCAGTGGAAGCAGGGGCAGTATGCACCAGGCATGTTGTCAGGAGTGTTACATATGAGCTAGTGGATAAAGGACCGGCCTGGTAGTCATCATTTTTGCTTTGCTGCTTGCTTGGCTAACTTTGGTTAGGTGAGTTAGGATGGGCCTAATATGTTCCAAAGTACTTTTAATTTCTCTGTTAATTCTTATAACCATGACATGAGTGAGCTAGTATGATTATTAATTATCCCTATTTGTCCCCATTTTTAATCATTCCCAGAAAAGGAAACAATAATTTGTCAGGCTCAATCTCATGACTCTAAGTCACAGGTCACCCCTAGCCTGTATTTGCTCTCCCCACTACCTTTGAAGAACATTTGGCCCTCCCTCGGTCATGGCTGGAAAGTTCTAGAAAATTAGTAATGGACTAAGATGGCTCATACTTCCCAGATACAGTAAATAGTTCCTTTCACTGTTTACACACAAATCTCAGGGTGATAAACCTCTTTCCAACATTGTTCCCCCGCCGCCCCCCCGCCCCCCCAATGTTGCTCAATTCTCTTCTGGAATCCTCAATGCCCAAGGCTGAGAAAGACTAAAACAGGTGCTTTCAAAGTCTCTGCTTAATTGTGCCTTCCATGTGCATCATTAGGCAGGGAGCAAAGCAAACCAAGTAAATGCCCATTTTCATGGGAGACCCTGGCAGGGTGGTGTTCTCCCCTCCTCAGAGCACTGCTTTTGTCCATGGACTGAACTTGAGTTTTACTCTAGGCAGGACACACACAGGTGTTGGATGGGACAAGTTTCTCTCTTTCTTTTTCCAGTTTCCTGCTCCTCCCACTCCACCCCTGGACAGAAGGCTGGTGGTTGTTGGGGAAGAATAATTCCTTTGTCTTTTCTTTCCTTTTGTCCTGTGCCTAATTAGAAATTATGCTTGGGAATCAAGCTAATTAATCTTTCTCCATCCAAGGTGAGAACAAGTTCCTCACACTATCAGTGTTGATCAATAACTCACCGTGGAAAAACAACTGGCTTCTTTCAGCGCTAGCGTTAATGAGAATGAGGCAGCATGGCCTGGGGGAGGCTGGGAAGAGTGGGTGTGGTGGCTCAGTCAGACAGCATAGTGGTGTCAGCAGGAGGGAAGAGGATCCTTCAGTGTAGCTTCTTGAGTGTGAGGTACTCCATAAGGCAGGACTTCCTGATGCCCTCTGAGGCGGGGTTGGAGCTTCATGACTGTGCTGCTTTGGGACACCAGCCAAGCTCTCTGAGTTTCAAGGATGGTCACTAGCAGTACATGGTGGAGAGACACCACCATGCAAATGACAGACTAATGGCCTGCCATGGGTCTGCTCTTGGTGCTGAGCTGCCTACTTGTCCCAGCAGTACTGTTCTGGAGAAAAAACAGGCTTGCCAAAGGGGCTGCGAAAGTCGGGACATGGGAGAAGGGAGGAGTCTCTTCAGCATTTCAAAAGGAGTCATGCTCTTTTGGGGGGCTCCTCATGAGGCAGGTTAGAGCTTCTGAGAAACAAAAATGACCCTTGCTTTCAGAGGGGAAAGGCAAGGTTGCTTTTCTCCCCAGGAAAACTTGAAACTTTCAAGAAACTAGAGAAGAAAATAATGGCACCTGAGAGAAACTGGAATTGAAGGGAGTCCAGGACGGCCTTAAGAACGCTGGAAGCCCTAATTTTCATCCTATCAAATATGTTAAAAACAATCTCCAATTCCATATTAAACAGTACTTTTTGTTATAAAACTCTGAAATTTTTAATATTGAAATTAGTTTTATTGTTGCAGTTTTTAAATCTTTTGGCACCATTAATAATTTTTCAGGTGTAAGCCGGGCAATGGTGGCTCGTGCCTGTAAGCTTCAGCCTATGAAGCGGCCGGGGCTAGGGATCGCGGTTCGAGTCCCGCTTGGGGCAACACAGCGAGACCTAGTTCCAAAAAAAATAGCTGGGCGTGGTGGCGCGTGCCTGTAATCCCGGCTACCTGGGAAGCTGAGGCTGGGGATCATTTGAGTCTGTGGTACCCTGGGCAACGTGAGCCTGCGGTTCCATGGGCAAAAACAGTGAGACCTAGTCGAAAAAAAAAAAGAGATTTTTTTTCCAGGTATAAGCATTTTTCACTGACTTTTAGGCTCGAAGGTCTTGGGTCTTGAGCTACAGCGCATAAGGATAGGATGATCAGAGGTTCCTGTGCAGCCTGAGCAATTTTAGCCAGGGATTCTGTCCAGTGGAACATCATCCTGAAGCATGAGAAAGAAGAACCTGGCAAGCATACAGCACTACTTCCTGTCAGTTTTGGGAAGAAACTGGAGGTCTTGACCAAAGAGAAAGAAAACTCCTCTCACATTGTATTTCAGGATAACTGATTAAAGAGGGAAAGAAAACAATTACAGGATAGTTCTACTCCTGTGTACATGCTCCCATAAAGAAGGGTGAAGAGCTCCGGGACCTAAGGGTACTCAAGGAAGCAAACCAAATTTCCAAGCCCAGGAGACCATGGACTCCAGATCATTCACAGACCCAGGAGGCAAGGACTCCACGGTGTCCAGCTAAGAACACCAGAATACCAAACATAGCAACCCTAGGGACCTGAACCCAGACCAAAGCCCATTGAAATGGAGAAGCAGGATACATCCTTTCAGATAAGATGTAGTTTACTTGATTGTGGAGTGCTGCAAGGGGTGATAGAGCTGCAATTTTTTTTTTCTTTTTTTTTGAGACTAGGTCTCGCTATTTTTGCCTGTGGAATCACAGGCTCAGGTTGCCTGGGGTACTGCAGACTCAAGCAATTCCCAGCCTCAGCTTCCCAGGTAGACGGGATTACAGGCGTGCGTCCCCATGCCCAGCTATGTATTTTTTGGAACTAGGTGCCCCCAGTGGGACTCAAACTGCTATCCTTGGACCTGGCCGTGGCTTCCTAGGCTGCCGCTTACAGACATGTGCTACCATGCCCGACTTGTAAGTTTTGGGATATATCCAATCATTTCAAGTCAGCTATGGTACTAGCTACTGTACATGACGCTTAAGTTTTGAAGGCAGAAACAAAAAGGTGTTCTGGAAGCTATGGGGGTGCACCTTTGGGATGTCACTTGAAGGGGTAACCTGAAGGGGTAGGAGCAGTTGGCTCTCAGCTTCTCAGCTATATTACCTTTACTGCAGTGTTTCAACTGAGGCTTGTCTCCCCATGTAACACTCAGACAGCCTGCCACAGGGACGTTATTACACTGCTGTTTCTGCCCAGTGAACCTTCTCCATAGGCCCCTCAGTGGAATCCTACTGGACTGCCCAGGACTTTTTCAGAGATATGACACAGTCTAGAACTTTCCTCAGGAATCCTTGTTTCTCTTTTTTTCACAGATGTCAAACCTGCTTTGTGGCCTGTAAACTGTCCTGACTATTCCTGTTTTCTTTCTTTTTTGTTTCCAACTGCTCTCCAGTAAGTTGCTTGCACTTGTAACTCAATTTTGGTATCTGTTTCCTGAGAACACAAACTGACACAGGTATGATGTGACTAAGCAAATTTCTACTGGCTGAGTTTTGAAATGTGAAGGTTTGAAAAAAGACAAACATATGGGGAACTTGAAAACAAATGGTTCATTGGATTTCCCCAAGGCAGATTCCTGCAAAGATGCACTGATATCTTTGAACCACTATTTGCTTCTTGGGATTGCTTATGAGGAACTGTCCTGGGAGCTGGTATAAGGAAAGCTACTGTATATTTAAAAAAATAATTGTCATTTATTGAGTACTATGTGACAGGAACCATAGTAAGAGCTTTCCACATGCCATTCCACTCAATACACACAAATCTAATGCATACCTACATTTTTCAGATAAGGAAATGGAGCTAATGAGATGTCCAATTGTATTTGAACAGATGACTGATGTAAAAAGCCAGTATCCTTCAACCTTTCACACATAAAACTTAATATATATGTAAACTGAGTTTCTATGGAAGAAAAAATATATATGACAAGTATAGGAGAGAAAAATGGAAAAAAGATGTAGTAGATAAAAATGAAGCCACCAAAAACAACTGGCCTGAAAATAAGAGAAAAAACGAGGTTTTGTAGGGAAAGTTTTGAAGTGCGTTGATCTCTTCAAAATTATGTGCTCTTGGAGGCGAAACTTCACTGGGTCTCAGTTTTTATAAATTACTATTTGGCTAGATGCTCTCTAGATTTCATTTAGCTCTAACCTATATTTTCCACTTAGATGGAATTTTTAAATTGAACTTATGATTTTGTATAGAGCAATGAAGCATTTTTAAAAATGAAATCCCACATTAAGTAAAATGATCTGTGGGGCTCCCAGTGTGAACAAAGGATTTCATAATTCACCAAGAGAAGCAATTTGTCAGGATCCCAAAAATAACCATGCAGAATCACAGACAGGCCCTACAGATAAGTCTCAGGCTCTTGCTCAGCATGAAGTCCTCAGGGATAATCGCTGCATATTTTGGTGGTGATGAGGTGAGGGGTGGGGGTTTGTGTGCAAACTGGGATGAAAGCAGAATCTTTTATACAAGAACAGTAAATACCCTTCCCTAATTATGACACAGGCTTTTTTGTGTGTGTGAGAAAAGGGATATAAAACACATGAAAGTGCTTTGAAGAACATTAATTTGAAAAGCCTCATTTGAGTCTTTTTCAAGATCTGGAAATGGGCAGATTACAAATACAAAAATCGCTATTTGGGCAACCTTCAAGGAGAAGGCCAAGGGGTCACTCTAAGTAGAGAACAAGAGGAACAAAAACACAACTAGAAAAGCTATAGACTAGATTATTCGTTCAGTTCTACGAGTCTGATTCTGTCCTGACTGGTTTCTCATGTAACATCATAGATAATGCAGATATGAAAGCAGTGTGGGCCTTAAAATGTTTTAACTGTGTGAGGCAGATGTTTTAACTAACCTTGTTTTGGTAATCATTTCACAATATATATATACACAGATCAAATCCTTTAACTTACACAATGTGAGATGTTAATTGCATATCAATACAATTGGGGAGGAAGGGAGCAGGGAGAGAAGAAAGGCCAGGGATGGGTACTTCAGAGATAAAGAAAAAATGCATTACTCTTTGAGAGAGGAGCATAAAAAACTCACTACTTTACTATGTTAAAAAAAAGATGGCACATTTATTGCTACATAAATGTTATATACATATTGTGTTTTCTGTTACAGTGACAGAAAAAACTTTGAACTTCTTGCTGCTGGTTGAAAAGGTTTATCAATAATACCTTGAATTTGACACAGGATACAAATCTGCAATAAACCAACAATGGGAACTGGAGAACAAGATGAGAAGCAATTCATCTCGGACAATTAGCTCTTACAATACTCCATAGGTACTACACGGTATGCTAGAATCCTACTATGGTCTTAAAATGCTATTGTAAATTTCTGATATTAATGAACAGGTTATGGTAAATAACCCTACATTTTTACTACCTAATATAATAAAATAAAGTAAGAAACTTTTTACTGAAAACTTTTCGATTCCAAAAATCTAGAAAGAGTAATATTTAGAATTCAAGAAATTTTCTTACAAGATTATTGTATAAAAGACTAGCTACAGTGAAAAATAAGCCAAATGTTTTTTTCTTTCTATTTTATGAAGGAAAGCTTCTGGGCATACTGCAAAGTCTAATATAGCGAAAAAGACAACAAGCTTCGAAGAAAAAAGGCCAGGCAGTGGCATATGTTCACTCACACATCATAAGCAACAACTTCTGTTTAGCTGATTAACACTGAAATGAAGAACAAGGCCACAGATAGAGTCTGATGTAATTGGAGAATGTATGCAAATTAAAGTAACCAAAAAGTCCACTAAGTTCACAAAAGACTGATCTGTTAGGAAATCATCCTGATTGGAGGATGTAAAGTTCTGTCTTGTTTTTGTTCTTTCAAATTAACAGAAATCTTTTAAGTTACATAGTGATTTGGGTCCTTTCTTCTGTGTGCTGATTGCCATTGTTGATCGTGGCTATAAGTAATTACTAAGCCAAGACAACCTTTGTTTAGCATGTTTTTCTCTCCCAAGGTTATTGTGGTGGAAGACAGATTTCATGGAAGTTCAAAGTGATTATGTCTTAAAAAATAACTCTTAAGGATTAGAGACAGAGGGGTGCCTTAATGCACAGTAGTAAGATGGACTGACCAAGTACTGGTTTAATGCTAATCGGGCTCCTCTTCTTGGGACAAGGGCAGATGGTTTGTAGTTGATTACATCACCTACTGAATTCCTCCCCACTGACCAGCCAGGCAAATGACAGAGAAATAAAGGTTAGGATAAGGAAACATGGGTGACCATTGCTCTCATAGTCCATTGGGTAAATTAGCCTTGGAGTGGCATATTGATTCATCACACTACCTGCCTTGGTGACTACACGGGTTCTGTTATGTTCACCCTAATCATAGCCTGAACCCCTCTTTGTATTTTAAGTCCAGTTTGTGCTTACTGACAGCTAATACTTTACAAGTACTACATATAGTACTTGCTGCATGGAAAACAAAGCAATTTCTATAAAGTAGATTCTTTCTTTGCAATTTATACTTTTTGCTATTATAAGTTTCACTATGAGACCTAGAAGCTTGAAGGTCTTGGTTGTTAATAGAAATAAAGCAATGTTTATATGGAGGGAAATCTAGGGACTAAATTTCCCCTTTTAAAATCTTAAGCTAGACTATGGTCACAGATGGTCTCTGTTTATCTTTGTAAGGTAAATACTCAAAGCACATGGGGCTATGTGAAGGATTCTGGACTGTGACCATAAACTATTCAGATTCAGAGACCAAATAGAACACCCACAAAGAAAAAATAAAAATGAATGAAAAAAAAAAGAGAGACAGAAATGCTATATACCAAGTAATATTTTCCTATTTTATGGAAAACACTATTCTTATGGCAAAAGGATAGGAGAGGCAACAAAAGACTTTTCCCTTCCTTTTTAAGACACTAATAGGTATGCCGGGAATGCTACGGGCCAATGGTTGTCACTGCTTTGTTCTCTGCACGTGAACATCTTTTACGAATGCTGGCATCAGCTGAGTGTAGATCAGCTTTCCACATTAACTTTTTCCCTTTATATGTAGACCTTACAGTTCCATAACAATAAATAAAATTTGTAGTTACAATGCATTTGTCAATTCAGTTTAGGCACAAGGCAACTTCCACTGTGAGTGGAGAGATCGAGACAGTCTCTGATTGTGCAGAAGCGACACACTGCTTGCAACAAAATGTTATGCTGCAAACATCTTGTGGGCTGACGTTCTATCTGATGAGCGTCCTATCTTCACTTCTAATGGAAGTGTTGACCAGTTGCTTTGATCGTAGGATTACATTTGAGTTTCTTACTTCAAGTGTTTTGTTTTTTCTTCTCCCTCCTATCAGGTTTGTATCTTCAGATAATCTGAGTTGTCCAAGTCCTTATGAGGAGAGGTCACCTTCTATCCAGCCTACTGATAATTCTGGAACTGTGGCAGGGAGAACCAAGGGAGAGAACAGAGTCAATTATGACATCGTTAAAGATACACACTTTCCCCCAAAAAAGGAAACAAAACTGAAGTTGATATTCCTCATTTATACACAGATTAAAGAAATATATAAACACATACACAGGTTCACATTACATTAGCAGTTTCTGTCTACTTCATCTAAACTAAGCTTCCCAAGGCAGATACCATTTTACATTCATTTTCAAAGTGATCTCAGTTACTGGTGCATATTAGTTCCTCAATAAAAACCTGATAAATGAATTCTATTACCAATCAAGGCTTTATACATGTTTATATTCTCAATATACATAGTAAGTTCGACATTTTCCATTTTAAATAGAAATAGTATCAGAAGAAACACACCCTTCACATTCCTACTAAACAATAACCAGAGCATTTTTTTGCAATACAATGATGCTCTTGCAAAACAGATTAACACTGATATTCAAGCTAACTGGCCTTATATTACATGGTGGCAAATTCTTGTCTTTCTAGTTAGTCATTCTGTTGTAATTTATCCCTCATTGTGATTTTAGCAGCATGTTTCCTGCTGCCCAGTCTCTTGCTGGGTTTAATGTTATCCAGTTCCAAAGAGTACTGAAGGTCATCAGGTGAAACCAGATGACATTTATGAAATTAGCAACCTTTAAGATCTATTTTAAGATAATAAATACCAGCTTAAAAAATTATTTCTGAACAAAGTATATTTACCACATTTCTTGGAATACTTAAGTTTTTTTTTAAACACTTTTTTTTTTTTTGGATAGGTATGCATGCTTCAAGTTTAATTTTAAACTAAGTGAAAGAATTACATTACAGAGATAAGGGTAGAGGTATGAAAGTAATATGTGACACAGAGCAGTAAAAGACCAGGAAGTAAACAGTGAGGAGAAGTGAAATAGGGAAAGAAAGGTGAAGAAGAAAGAGCCAGACTGAAATTCACACGAGAACCAGCAGTACAATAAACTAGAGAGGGACACCTTTATCTATTAGTTTTTAATCCAATAATGAAATTGGGAAAAGGACTATATAGTGAAGGCAGATTACATTAATAGCATATTAAATGTCTTCCATCTACAGATTACCTTTACAACTTACAAATAATATGATTGTATATAGGTAGGAAAAAGACGATTCAAATTATCTACCAATACTTGGACAACAATCTTCCATTATATGCGTCACTGTGAACAGTCTATCGGCATGAAAAATTCCTGAGACAAGGGCATTCTGGGTCTATCTTGTAACACCTTTACAGTCATTCAGATTCTAGAAGTGCTTACTAATGTGCTTACAAGGGGAAGCTATCTGTACATTACATATGTACACTACTGATCCAAATGGAAGGAAGCAAAACCTCTTTTGTGTACAAAGATTTCATGATAAAGAAGAGATTGATGGTTAACAGAAAACTGGCTAGTGATAATTCTGAGTCAAATATTTCTGAGTATAGGAATGAGAAGTATAAATGGCAGTTTAAGTACTTTTTAATTTTTTTTAATTTTGTAATTATCGTACAATATTGGTCATGTTAGGATGGTTGTATTGCGCCTCTTATTCCCCACCCCGTTTCCTTCCCCTCTGGTCACTCTAACTCCTCTCACTGCAAGCTGTTGGTCTAGTTTAAGTACTTTTTGATGGCTGAGTCACTGTGCTGTTTTTTCTTCTTGGATTGGTATGCTCTTCATGTGAGAGTATACATGATAATCCAAAGCTAGAGAATTCAAAATTCATTATAGATCACATGATCCCATCATGCTTGAAGAGAGTAACAGTTTGGTATAAAGTGAAACTGGCTCTCAGAGTATTGCTAAACAATAGAAAGGTAAGCTGTTGGATCCAAAAGGCCTGAAACCGTTACCATTACCAGGTAATTATTTCTCAGGTTCACAGTCAGTCTGAGAGGAATCAGATGACTTCTTTATACTTTCTTTCCATGCCCATACTTACCTGGCTGATGCTTACATATGACCCATAGGGTTGGTAGCGTCACTAAGCCCAGGATGGGTTCCTGGCAGTGTCGTTGGTGGCTCTGCCGATACGGCAGAAACTTTTTCTTCTTCCCTTCTCTTAAGGCAGGCTGCTTTGGGGTTAAGGTTTCTCTCTGAAATAGGAAAAAATTCATTTTTTCATTAATGGCCACAGTGATGGTCAGGGACTCTTAAATTTTAAAGTGAACAAATTACTGTTTTTCTTTTTACTACTTTTAATTTTTCTTACTGTGGGTACTGCTAACTAATCTCTGTGAATTTCTTTTCCATACCGAATACCACCACATTGTGGCAACAGTGATGCGACCACATAAAACCTCAGCATTCAATGAGACTCAAGATTTAAACTTAGAATCTTTTTGTATTTTCTTCATCTTCTGTTTATGATTAAGTCTTCCAGGGTTTGATGTGATCTTCATCATCATCTAAAAGCAGTTCTTTTATTGTTTTACTCAAAACATTTGGAAAGTGTTATTAATCTACTATATATCCTCAGGGTCCTAGTATGTTATGGTACACAGAAATGATGTGAATGCTGACATTCTTTCTATAGACCTAAGAGAGACATCTATACTTGAACCAGATTTCACCAGTTTGGAATGTGAAGAGATACCCTCAGTCATTCTTCTATACGAAATTGCAGTTTCCTCAAGAGAAAAGAGGCACCTGCTGCATATATTGCTTTTTCTACTTTGATGCATATATAGAATGAGATGATTAAACTGTTCTTTGCTGTTGGTGATATGAGTGCTGCGAACATTCTCTACTGTGTTGTACGGGATACAGCAAAAAAGACTGAAGGGAATTCTCAATGCAGACATTTTCAAAAGAGGCTAAATTATGGGGTCTTACCATGTGAACTGGGTAAAAAAATATACTGAACTGGAGATACACGGAACATACTTAGGAACTACTCTTTCCTATTAAATCTTTGTTAAATGAGTTTAAGCGCAAGCTATCAACCACTAAATACTTCTGGTGAATTGTTTTATTTCTGATTAAAACACATGATGTTGGCCGTGCATGGTGGCGCATGCCTGTAGGTGGCAGCCTAGGAAGCCATGGTGGGGCCAGGGAGTCCTGCAGGGAGTATGTAGTGAGGCCTAGTTCCAAAAAAATAGCTGGGCCTGGTGGTGCGTGCCTGTAATCCCAGCTACCTGGGAAGCTGAGGCTGGGGATTGCTTGAATCTGTGGTACCCCCGGGCAACGTGAACCTGCGGTTCCACAGGCAAAAACAGCGAGACCTAGTCTCAAAACAAAAACAAAAACAAAAACACACGGTGTAGACAAACTTTTTATTTATATAGCATTTTGTGAATTGATTACTCATTCACTCCAGAGTTTAAAAAAAAAAATGTAGATGAAAGATTTTATTTGTTTTATTTGGGAAACTTAGTTGCCTACTGACTACTACTCATGCATAATGGCAAAGTTTCATTTTAGAGTTATTTTAAAAGTCTCTGCATTTAGCCAAAGACATAAAGTATATACACCTAGGAGGATCAATGAAAGAAGAAAGGTATACTCTTTAATTTATTAAGATAACTAGTAGGAGAAAATGGCATGTTCTACATTATGCAAAAATATTAGGGACTGCTTTTTAAACATACAGTTGTGCACCTCTGACAATAGAAGTCATGTCACTTTATCATGTCACTTTAAAGTCTCACTCAACAAACAGAGAGACTGAAAAGGGCAGAAATTAACATGCAAAATCTAAAGAGGACAAAATGAAATTTGAAATTTGAAAATTTGAAAGTTTCCAACTGAAACAAGCTCATGTTTCTCTAGTAGGAACATTACTCTTAGGTAATTATAACTGTGTCACAGGAGGATCCAGGAAGCATGATCAGAACAGATCAAAGAACCAGAACCAAAAGCTCAAGTTAGGAAAGATCTTGCAAATGCCTACAGTCAGTCAGAGAAAACTCACGGCTGGAAGAACCAAAAGAAGCAAAGGGTAGTGCTATTGTTTCATACTTCCTGGAGTTTGGGAGCAATCTATGGTCAATGTATCAAGTAGCTGGAAAGGCTTTATTACACAGATGGCAAGTAGAAGGCAGACATAAGCTGCAGGGCCTGAGAAATGATTTAATTGTCTTCACACAGTTCCATTAGGGGAATTTTATCTACTGAGTTTTGTATACAGTTGAGAGTCAGTTCTCTTAAAATACCACTTAAACATGTTTAAGCACAGTTTTTGGCTAACCCAATTGTCACTTCTTACAAAAGGTAAATATTTGTTATAACTACATGGACACACTTATGAGTCAAGAATTTCACAGTGATTCTGTTCTTGCTCATATGACTGTTTGTTTTTCCTGTAGTTAAGTTACTTTGTTTTTTCCATTGCAAGTACTGCTAATCCCCATTCTCCATCTTCCAGTAGATTTAATAAAAGCCTATCCACATTTTTCCCCTAAAATCTTAAATATACTTCATATCATCTATTAATTCTATTTTCTTTCTCTGTAAACCTTTCTTCAGATGCTAATAAATGGTCTTCTGTTTTCAATGTGGACTAGCTACTCTTGTTACAGGATTTCCCTTTCTCTAGGGTGCTAGATTTTTTTTCTTGACACTATGTCTCTGTCTTTGTTATGTCATTATTTGGTTGAATCATATAATTCAAATGCTTTCTCAAAAAGTATAGGTGGGAGGTAAATTTTCAAAGTCTTTGCATATCTGAAATATCTTTATTATACCTTACCTTACCTTATGACTAATGCACTGACTAGATATTATAGGTTGAAAATCTTTTCTCCTTAGGACTTCTACTATCTCCAAGGACTTCTACTATCTCCAAGATCCAACACTACATGCCCAGAACCCTGCAGGGTTGAATACACTCTCAAAAGCAAGCAAGTTATGGAGATAACTCAAAACTACTGGCAACATAGTTCAGAGAAGGATGTCAGCTATACCAAACTCTGAAGGTGTTACAAAGACAAAGCACAGGAAATGGATATAAAGGACTATAAATCCTATTTGGCAGAAAGTCATTAGAATGCTTTTTAAGAATAAGGTTTATACAGATCCCAAGGTGTTTATGAAAAGCTGTAAGATAAAGGGTTTCAAAGACCTGAATGTAAAGTAAAAGGTAGGCAGGCTTTTATGAATATTAAAGCCATTCCTATTAAAGTTACAGTTAACTAAATTTTAAATTGCATTCATTTTAAATTCCATTCAAATTCTATAATCAGCCAATGGTTCTTACATAGAGTTTCCCAGAATTGTGTGAAAAATTCAGTATCCGTCATAACAGTGACTCAAAGTGAGTGAATAGGTAGCTGGATAAACTCAGATGCTAAATCCTCTCTTAGATTCAGCTTTTTCATTATAGCTGTTTGCATGAAACCACTAGTCACAAAGTCAAATGCTACAAATAAGGTTCAGAAGCCTGGTGGAAAGCTGGGCATGGTGGTGTGTACCTGTAAGCCACAGCTTATGGAGCGTGACTGTGACTGGGGATCACGGTTTGAGTCCTGCCTGGGCAACATAGTAAGGCCTAGTTTTCAAAAAAAATAAAAAAGCTGAGTGGTGGCGCATGCCTGTAATCCCAGCTACCTGGGAAACTGAGGCTGGGGGCTGCTTGAATCTGTGGTATCCTGGGCAACGTGAGTGTGTGGTTCCACGGCAAAAAATAGTGAGACCTAGTCTCAAAACAAACAAACAAACAAACAAACAAACAAAAAAAGAAGCATGGTGGAGAACATATTTTTTTCAAACAGTACTTTTCATTGTGATGGTTTTGAACTGAGAGTAGGTAGCTCTGATCTAAAAGTTTTTAAAAATATGAATCTTATTTTCATTTAATTTTGTTTATATATATACATGTTTATATAATTTTTTTACGTCACTGTATTTCCTGGGGTTCTCCCACCACCATATCACTCATAAACTGTCTATTTAGCTCTAATAAACTGTGGGGAGAAAAGGTGCTGTACAGAAACAAGTTCTGCAAACTATTGTCCAAAAAATAAGATTTTTACAGGTAGATGGAGGCAATAGTTTTGACAATAACTGGCTAAGTGGAGTTAGGGTAGAAAATATTGTAGGTTACAGAGAAGCATGATTGTACTTGGGTCACTGATTCAGGTGCTTTGTTGGTTTTCAGATGAAATAAAGAGTGTCAGATACAACTAAGGAAGTAGTGAAGTGACACCAAAGTCATGTCACTTTTATGAAGTGGCAGGGAAACTGGCTCAAGGAATCACTGCTCCTGCCACAGATGAGGACAAGAATCAGACTGTCTATGAGTATCTCCAGTGTGTCAATAATATCTTGAAAATCAGTTTCATAACGTATGATCTTTAGAGATTCCAAGGGGCTTAATTAGGTCAAGAGGAGCAGTAACTGGTTTCAGTAATAGGTTGTTGATGTACAAAATATTCTATTTACTATTCTTGCCCATTAAATATACTGGCGGGAAGGAGACAGGCAAATTAGTTACTGTTGTATATATTTTTTGTCTTTCTTTTTTTGAGAGTAGGTCTTGCTATGTTGCCCAGCATACTGTGGACTCAAGTGATCACCAGCCTCAGCCTCCCAGGTAGCTGGGATTACAGGTGCCCACCGTGGCACCTGGATCCTTTTTCCAGACCAGGTCTCACTATATTGCCCGGGGTAGTCTCAAACCTTGCCTCCTAGCACTTGGACAATAGGTGTGTGCCACCACACCTGGCTTGTTGTATGTTTTTCTTAAAATATTTTCCAGTTCAGCAGGGCACGGTAGCTCATGCCTGTAGGTGGCAGCCTAGGAAGCCACGGCCAGGGCCAGGGATCACAGTTCAAGTCCTGCCGGGGGCACATAGCGAGACCTAGTCCCCAAAAAATAGCTGGGCGTGGTGGTGCGTGCCTGTAATCCCAGGTACCTGGGAAGCTGAGGCTGGGGATTGCTTGAGTCTATGGTACCCTGGGCAATGTGAGCCTGCGGTTTCCAGTTCTCTAACTTGAGTTTTCTTAGAATAGTCTCTCTATAACCAATGATAAATCAATGGCTATAGTATTTAGGCATCTGACCATTCCCTTTTTTCTTTTTGGAAATTTAAATAAAATCTTACACAAAAATCTGATAAACAGGATAGAGTTCTTCTCAATGAAGAGAGGCTAGATGTAGAGCCTGGAACCCAGGATATGTATTTATATAAATTTCTTTTTTTTTTTTTTTTTAGACTAGGTCTCGCTATTTTTGCCCATGGAACCGCAGGCTCACGTTGCCCAGAGTACCATGGACTCAAACGATCCCCAGCCTCAGCTTCCCAGGTAGCTGGGATTACAGGTGTGCACCACCACGCCCAGCTATTTTTATATAAATTTCTTGTAAAAAAGGCTGAGATATTTCTAACTTTGAACAAGAAGATATGTAAGTATATGCAAAAAGGCAAGGTAGATGGTAGAATATCTTGAGTGGAAGGAAACTTGTGTTAATTGATAACTCATTTAGCATAAAATTGAGATAGAGGTGTGCAATAAACATTTGTTCCAAAACGTAGGTTCAAATCTTCTTCAAGATTATACCAAACTGCTTGAGAAATAAAATAGTTGAGGGAATGTTTGAATCAGCCGTGGATAGGCCTATAAAAACTATACATTTGCCATTGGGATATACTAACTTGCCAGTGCACATTAGCCTAGAAGCTCATCAGGAAGTTTATTCTGGTAAGGAATCAACAAAGAAGCCCTGAGACATTAACTGACAAGGATTATAAGGAGAAATGTTAGGAGAAGTCCTGACTATGCATAGTATGAACCAGTAAGGCTTGATAGATGACCCAAAGTCATCTGGGCAGGCAAGAAATTAAACCCCGAGTATTAGGGAAGAGTGAAGGAGCAGGAAGGATGGCAGGTCTAAAGCAGGTAAAGCAACAGTGTATGAGATCAGAATTAACAAGAACAAGAGAACAAGGGCACAAAAACACTAATGATGAGGGGTAGGCAGAAGTTGGCAATTCTCTGCCTTATTTCTTAGGGTTATTCTCTATTGGTTTGTGGGAAGCACTGGGCCTGGCCTGCAGGTATGACCAATACAGTCAGAAAGAAGTGAGAGAATGAAAGAGAAAACATGGTCCTGACAATGCAGTGGTGGAAGTACTAGAACTTGTCAAAAATTTGCTCAAGCAGAAGACTGAACAGAAACAAATGTTGCCCACCTGAGGGAGGAAAACTGCACCTCTGTTGTCTATACTTACCTCGGACTTGCTGTTCTAGACTAAGGATGACTGCCACGGCCTGATGAAGAATAAGGAGTTTTGTTTGTGGTTTTTCACTTTTTAAGTGAAGCTGACACATTCGACCAAGCTCTTTGAATGCCTCATTAATATCCCGCACACGCAAGCGTTCTCTGGCATTGTTAGCCATTCGCCTTTCTTTCTCCCTTTCGATCTTCTGTTCTGGGTTCAAATCTTCATCTTCATTAGTACTGCTGAAAATAAAGTAACAACAATTCTGTCAGTCTATGAGGTTCACTATAAAGAAAAGTAAATTTATTATGTAAAATTATGAAATATAAAGATGGAAATAAAAACCTACATGTTTACCAAGCAGTAGTGATAGCTACACTTACTTGATTGTGTATTTCTTTATAGTCTTTCTTCAATGCATGAAAGGAGTTATAGAGTTGAAATAGCATATTTTAAAATCCATTTTCATTGCACATTACTGGATAATGACTTCTCCTAACTAATGGAACTCTTCCTAAACATAATCTGAATAACACGATAATATTCTAACACATTGCTAATCATGACAGGATCATTAATTCTAGCATTTCTGGGAGCTTGCTAAAAACACAGTCTCAGGTCCTACTGTAAACCTAAACTTAGAAGCTGTATTTTGAAAAGTGCCCCAGTTGATTCATATGTATATTAAGGCCTGCGAAGCACTATCCTATTACACAAATGTACTACTATACATTGCTTAACCTGTGCTCTTAAACATAAACTGACATTTACCTAGTGAGGAGGTATAAGAAAAACTTAAGATACAGTATAAGAGAAATATCTCAGAAAATGATTAGTTTTTGTTCTAGGAAGAATCATCAGTGGGATGATTTTAAAATATGATGAACTGGTACAATTTTTTTGAAGGCTAAATTGGCAAAATGAACCTAAGCATTAAAAAGCTCATTATTTCTTGATAAGTAATTTTAACTTTATAAATTCATCCTTAGAATATAATTAAAGATAAACAGAGAAATTTATATAAAGGAGGTTGATTACAAAATTATTTACATTAGCAACAACAGGAGGCAGATTAAACAAATCATAGTACATACAAGCAATGGCCTTTAAAAAAGCCTTTAAAAATCAACCTGCAGATTATGATCAGTGAAAGACTAGAGTGAAAGTACTACTACTACCAGATGTGAAAGGCTACATAATATATGATTCGATTTATAAAACTTCTAGAACATTGATATCAACTTCTAGCAGACAAGACTATGGTAGTGGAGAGCAGATCAACGGGTGTTAGAGTATAGGGGAAAGGCAATGATTATAAAGGGGTAGGAGGAAATTTTGGGGGTGATAGAAATGCTCCACATCATTAATGTGGTGGTAGTTATGTGACTATGCATGTTTGTTAAGGGACAAAAAGTATACACTTAAAATTGGTACATTTCATTGTATGTGAATTAAACCAAAGTAGATCCAGCCAAAAAATAAGAAAAAAAGGCAAGCTGCAAGAAACACTTAGGAAAAGATAGATAGAAAGTCAAAATTTATCTCCCATTTAACTGCATTTACGGAGAAATATTCCTTGAAAAGTAAACAGTAGTTAATTCTGTGTAGTGGAATATCTTGGTCTTTTGAATGTGCTTTTCTGTATTTCCAAATTTCTACAGTCAAAATGAACTCAAAATTCAGAAAAAAATATTGGAGGGAGATGCTCTTAAGTGACTTTTAGGAAAGTAAAAAACATATGATTGAGCAGCATATCTTAGAAACTTGAACTAATATACACACGGAAAAGATGTTTTTACCTCTTTTCTAGCCCCGAGAAGTTTTAAGAACAAACTCATAATAAAAGTAAATTTGACAAAAGTATTCTTTCGATAATGATAATCAGCAGCCCTTTGGCCTGAAAAGAATCTTTGCAGATCATCCAGCCCAAAAGTTCCCAAATGTGAACTTGGGGAGCGCTGAAGAAACACAGTTTTCAGAGGTCTGACTACCAGAGAGGCGGACACAGTGGGTTTAGGCTAAGGTCTGGACACTTGTGTCTGTAAGATGCAGACGGTTTCTGTGCAGCACGGCAAGAAGCACTCCACGATCCAAAAAATGAGTGACTTCACAAGGGTGACAAAGCTGCTTAGTGGCAGTGTAATAAAAACCCAAGTCAGTACTTCATGGCGGCAAGCTTACACTAAATCATAAATCACCATCATAAAATTAACCATAGGCTCTTTATGAAGGGTCGGACAATGAATATTTTCAGCTTTGTGGGTCATCTGGTCTCCGCTGAAAATACACACATCATTGCACTGTGAAAGCAGTGACAGGAAATACATAAAGAGATGGGGTACTGCAGAGTTTCAAACATTTATTTTTTAAAATAGGGCAGAGGCCTGGATTTAGCTGATGGTCCCCAGTTGGGTGACCCCTGGTTTAAATCATACAATAGAGATTTATCATATACTTAGCCTTAAATTAATATATTCAAATGTTTATATATGAAATGTATCTAAGTGTTCACATAATACAATTTAACTCGTTTAAGCCATTTCATCCTCAAATGATTTTATAGCCTGCAAGCAGTGAAGGGAGAAATGTCATTTTTTAAAATATAAAACCCTGAAACAGTGTGGTATAATAGAAAATAAAATTTTGGAGTCATCGTACGCTTCTCTTATACGGATGTTGTGAAAGTTTAATACATAAAAGTTGCAGTGCAATAACCGGAATACAGTTAACAGTAAGTTCATGATGCCCTACAATTTTCTACCTGTTTTTACCTATGACAAATGAGTGGGACCTAATACTTGATTGCTAGCTGGGAGCTGTGGCATGAGTCTATAATCCCAGTCTTAGGAGGCTGAGGCTAGGAATCACTTGAGTTCATGGGTTTGAGACTACCCTGGGCAACATAGTGAAGACCTAGCCACAAAAAAACAGCCAGGTGTGATGGTGCACGTCTATAATCCCAGTTACCTGGGAGACTGAGGTTAGGAATCACTTGAGTTCGCAGGTTCGGGACTACCCCAGGCAACAGAGAGACCTAGTCTCTTTAAAACAAACAAACAAACAAACAAACAAACAAACAACAAAACAAAACAAACAAACAAAAAAACCCCTTAATTGCTAACAAATACCTTGTTCTGCCTCTAGATGAAACCTTGATATCCTTCTGGGAGGATTCATCATCTGATTTCATGTCATCTGATGAGGGGGGTTCATGAAGGTTTTCATCTTTCTCTTTGTTTTCAGTCTTGATTTCTGTTGGAACAACTGTTCCAGACTGACTTTGCAAGCCACCTAACAGAGGGAAAGAAACATAAAACAAAATGTCTAAAACTCAGACAGTAAAAAATTTCTAGATGGTGTGTTACCTAAATTGTTACAGGCTATGATAAAATCTGAAGATGTAGGAAAGTATACTACTTAGAACATGAACAAGCACATGTCCACAAAACTTAGGAAAAATGAC
This sequence comes from Uropsilus gracilis, assembly GCA_004024945.1. Classification (NCBI taxonomy): domain Eukaryota; kingdom Metazoa; phylum Chordata; class Mammalia; order Eulipotyphla; family Talpidae; genus Uropsilus; species Uropsilus gracilis. Next base: position 28,641 of record PVHY01004925.1, read on the forward strand.
ACTTAAACCATCTGTATTTAAAATAATAAACTTGACCCAATGAGTCTAATGTTCACATTGAGACACTATTTAACACAACTGAGCAAGTTATGAGATACTTAATATATTTTAGAAACTGACTTCTAAGATCTGCCAAGGTAAAGGAAATAAGCTTTAACAGTTCTCCGAATCAATACAGTAAAATAGGTGACATGGTTAAATATAACAGGGAGAACTGTTACTTGGTCTTGGGATCAGCTATATATTAGTATTCATAGGTTTATGTAACACTGATCACAGCATACTTTTTACCAGAATTATCTGTCTAATCAAATTATCTTGTAAACTATAGCTACTATCATTCAGAGCTATCAATATTCAGTAAGTCCTTACTTAACAAGGATGATTTCTTGGAAAGTACAACTTTAAACAAAATGACATTACAAAATCAACTTGACTAAAGGTTAACTGATATTAAAGAGTTAAGTGCCTATTGTAAACAGCTGGTCACAAAATATCACTCAATTTATAGATAAACCCCTTAGACTCTTCAAGACTTAAAAAATAACTAGTAATCATTCATTCACTTTTCTGACCTTATTATTTTAGTTCTGGGTCTTACATGGTCAGAGCTTGAATTTGAAGGCAGGATCCAACCTTGGACAGGATACCCTTCCATGCTAGGGTACACTGACAGACACCCACTCTCACTCAAACTTAGGCAATTTAAACGGCCCAGTTAATGTGTACATTTTTGAGATGTGGGAAGAAACTGGAGTCCCCAGAGAAAACTCATGAAGACATGGGGAGAACATGCATACCACACAAACAGGTGGCCCCAAATCAGTTTTTCACCTCTTGTTAAGCTTGTAACAAAATGATACAAAGCCCAGAAATACTTCTTACTACCTCTAAGAGCCATAAAGAGTCAGTTATCAGGGAAAGTTATTGAAATAGAGAGACATGAAAGTAGCAGCAATAGGTTAAGATGACCAGTAAATACCAAACAGCTTGCATATGGCCCCACCCATCAATAAGTATCCATAACTGACCCATGCAAAAGGCCATTGAAACTCTGAATTCTGCAATTCCCCCACCGAAAATGACTTGATTAACAGATATTAATCTGCCTGTGAGAAAGGTGATATAGTGTTCTAAGTGATACCTCTGTCTGCATTACTGCTGGAAACTAAAATATGGTTACCTCTATAATTTTCTTGTGTTTTATGATTCAAGTCTGTGCTTGAAGCAGTGACTGTACTAGACAGCACAGAATGATTGCCATTGAGACTGACAGAGTCTTCTCGATGAGTTCCAACCTAAAGTTAAAAAACAAAAGCAGTTAAGACAATTAAGAGGCAATAATTGTCCAAATTCTTTTACTAGGTTTTATAGAGAAAACATTTTCACTCATCTGAATTTAGCAACTATTTCTGGATGCAGTTTTTCTGGTTTATGAAGAATTTCAAAGATGTGATGCTTTTGAGTCAAAATAACAAAAATTTAACTTTCAAATTTTATATGACTCAATGGATGTTATAACAAGCAAATGAGTTAATAAGAGTAGTCAAAAAGCTATAAAGCACTATGTATCACAGATCTATTGATAATCCTGTAGGTATTCCATACACTGCCTAAATATATTAACAAACAATGCTAAATTAACTTAACAAAATGCCATTATGTATGTAATATTTGTTTATACTTTGGTTTACAAAAATGCCTTTGACTTTTCTTTCTATTAACTGCCTCCACTCAAAAAATTTTAAAATGCCAGCAAAATCAACACATTATTAATTTAATTTAATTAAGCATATAACAAAATGATACAATGCCCAGAAATATTTCTTACTACCTCTAAGAGCCATAAAGAGTCATCAGGGAAAGTTATTGAAATAGAGAGACAGAGGTCTTGCTATGCTGCCCAGACTAGGTCTTGCTATGCTGCCCAGGGTAGTCTGGAACCTGCAGACACAAATGATCCCTGTCCTCTTGCCTTCCAGTGCTTGGATTATAGGTGCACGCCACCACGCCTGGCTTCAACACAAAATTAATAACAAAAGTTCTGCACGGACAGATGACAAAAATACCATTTAGAATTTCTCAATATTTTGTTTACAATGTATATAATTTTATTTTTATTCTCAGTTTTCACCAAACTTATGTTACAATTAACCTGAAATTAAAAAATAAGGTATAAAATAGTACAAGTGTTTCAGCTGTTGTATTATTTTCAGAAAAACTGGATACAAATAAAGCTTTTTTATTAGAACAGCAGCAGACAGGTCAACTAGACGATTAAGACTTTAATTAAAAATAGGGTTATTGAATGATGTAAAAAATGAGCATTGTTTTTCTTTGCATCATTGTTTTTCAATAAATCTTTCCATCCTAGTAAACTATCATGTTTTGAGAATCCCTCTCGAGTAATTAAAATAGCTTTTATCTTTCATGACTTTTTTTTTGAGACTAGGTCTCACTATTTTTGCCTATGGAACCGCAGGCTCACGTTGCCTGGGGTACCACAGACTCAAGCAATCCCCAGCCTCAGCTTCCCAGGTAGCTGGGATTACAGGCGCGTGTCACCATGTCCAGCTATTTTTTTTTGGAACTAGGTCTCACTCTGTCCACCGCCCCCACCTCACCCCCCGCGGAATTTGAACCACGATCCCTGCTGCAGCTTCCGACACTGCCGCTTACAGGCATGCGCCAACCATGTCTGACCTCTTTCATGACTTTGTATGGATTTTTAGTCCAGGAAGTATAAATACCCTATGCTAGTTTATTCTTTTGGCTTACTGTGAACTAAACAAAAGTAACCAAAACAAAGTTTTAGGTAGTGCACCTGCTAAGAACTTATCAGTTCTACCATATAGTCTAAGAATTAGCTGTCTCTCACCTTATTTTTTTCATCCTTCACTAATGCCCACACCCCATTTGCCTCCCTAACGTTATTCTTAATATAGTTAAAAAAATCAAAATGATTTATGGTATTTCCATAGCTAGTTTTACTTGAAGATCAGTGCTGGGAATTATTTGTGTTGTTATTCACTTTGATGATCATGTGCTGACTAAAACATTTTTCTCAATCATATGATTTCATCATGTTTCAGAAAATTTGAATCTTACAGCTGGGAATGGACCACAGTAACTACAAGAGATTTCTATTCTCTTATCACCTCTGAAATCTTACCTCTTTCTGTCCACTTTCTCCAAAACAAAACAAAACACCAAGAAAAATCTGAAGCACTAAAACCTAATAACCAAGAAGAAATGGATTATGAAACTTCTATTCAAAAGAGAGAATTACTTTTTAAATGTTTCATGATATCCATTTCCAGAGGATCTTGAATCTTAATAAAGGTGCTTTCTTGCTCACTATGAACAGCTCAATGATTTAAGAAGGTTAGTTCAAAAAAATCTCATTTTATAAAAACAGATATGACAAACATATAACACAACTGTTAATTCTTTGGGACTTTAGAAAGCTGGATTTATTCTAAAGAAAAAATATCACTAGAATAAATCTGGCTGAAGAAATCATTGCAACATAAAGGAAAAACTGAGATTTCTCGATTTGTGTCTATAACAATGTGAATGTAAACATTTTACAACCTTTCATACTATATACTACTATATTATATATTACTACCATAGTAGTAATATGTGCTGATTCTGCTCATAGTATTTTGAGCTAGCACACCACGTAGTTTGAAGGGAAACAGCTCTTTTTTTTGAGACTAGGTCTTACTATTTTTGCCAGCTATATTTTTTTGGATCTAGGTCTCGATATGTGCCCCCGCAGGACACGAACCACGATCCCTTGTCCTGGCTGCAGCTTCCTAGGCTACTGCTTACAGGCATGTGCACTATGCCTGACCAACGACAGTTTTTTAATTAATTTTTTTTAAGTATACACATATTATGCACATGAAACTCATTTTATAGCTTAAACTTACATATATGAAACTTTAGGGTAAGGCAAACTACCACTGAACAGTAATTGAATTGTTATTTCCTTTTGCAAATATTAATATAACTCTTGAGTTTCTGAATCTCAGCTAGTAAAAATGGAAACAGTAAGTCATAGGAATTTTTCCTTTTCCTGAAGGGGAATCCGAAAAATGTCTCAATTTGTTTTGGAATACAAATACCAGTGAAAATCTTTGTCTTTATGTAATACTACACACTAAACACTTTCTCACACCAACTTACATCATTGGTTTTCAAAAGAAAAGAAAAGAAACCCTTAAAAACTGGCTTCAAACAAAATTCTTGAATTTTTCATATTAATGAAGTTAGCAGAAATTTTTTCTTTGTAACTTGACTCCCCTTTGCAAAGGATCCTCATATTTTCTGGAGAATTTGACTTTCACAGTTCTTATAGTTTTCACTTTAATAACCCATGTTCACCCTGGCTCCCTTGTCCATCTTTTAATCTGCACTTGCCCATTCAAATAGCTTTGTCCTTCCACACAACAGGTGTATAAACAGTTCTTTGTCTGAGCTCAGAGCCTGTGAGGCCAACCAGATAGGGGCCTGTTTAATTGTTCATCTCGTTAGCATACAGCTGACAGACTGCTTATATTGGGGGAGCAGCAAGGAAAGGCAACCCCCCCACCCTGCCTGTCATGCTCTAAATTTCAATTATTACGAAGAGCTCCATTTCAGAATAAAAGGTCTACCCCATTAAATGACATCATCCTGCATTTAGAATTTTTACAATCTGTGTATGGTAGTACATTTGTGGTAGCACCCAGCAAGGAGCTGTTTTCCTTTAATTTGTTCAATGACTTTAGCACCCACATTGAAAATGTTAAATCTAATTTGCTGATGGATAAGAGATCTGGTGAATTAAGGAACAGACTGAAATATACTTAGCACGAATTCCTCTTTAATTTTGAATTCTATATCAATAATGTGTTCAATAGGTATTCTTCATGGAATTCTAGTGATTTAAATCAATCAGCATTAATCTATGGACCAGTCAGAGAATCTTTTTGTATGTATTTTGTTTTACCTGGAGGGGGATTTCACTCTTAAAACTTACACAATCTCATTTGGTATGGTTTCTTTTAAATTACATTTTCATAAATATGCAACCTGTCTGGTTTTCAAATTTTTAAAAATGTCATTTTGAACATTTTTTAACTAAAAAAGGGTACTTAAAACCTTTAAAAGTGCTACAATACACTATTTTTAATGAATATAAATACAGTTTAACTTGCCCATTTAGGAAAAAAATGGTTAAAAAAGTAAAATCAGTAAAAAATAAACTAAAATTTGGTTAAACTATGTATAAATTTCTATACTATATAAACCTAGACTAACAAAATAAAAAATGGATTAAGTATAAGGCTAAAATTATCACAAATTTACGGTGATAAATGACAAAATGTTGATTTTGAATAAAATATTTCCAATTTTGCCTATTCATCTTTATTAACTTCATCTTAAATCTGTTAGAACTGAAAAATTCATAGTATTTCTAAATGCTTTAGGATTTCAAAAATATATATTTTTTAGTGACAATATAAAACAGCTTTAAATTCTTTGATTTAACATTATTTACTGTGCTTCTCATACAAAAATACCATATATCTCCAACCATAACAAGAAACCCAAACAATAGCCTGCCCCCAAAAGGATCAAGACAAATGCATGGATTAAATTTCTCAGTACTTGTAACAAAGAAATCAAAAGACTTCATGGATGCAATTTTATCCTATACCATAAGTAAGGAACTTTTAAAGATTTGCATTAAGTTTCCATTAATTTAAAGGGCTTCTAATATAACTTAGTTTGAAGTAGAAATCTGAGAAACAACTCACTATTTTGTGTTAAAATAGCAGTATCATGGAAATAAACCATTGGGCCCAAGTATTTTAAACATTACAGTCATAAACACATGTGATGTACTATACTGTATATTATATTGTTGAGATTTCTTTGCATTGCTCAAATGAATGATTCTGATTCTATTCCTATTCCCACTGAATAACAAACTTTTTTTCCTGCTAGCAGTTTATTTCGAGTTTATTCTTACTTAAAATAAATAAATAAAAACTAAAGTTCAATGATGACATTTCAATAGTCCTAGAAACCTTGTCTTTGTGTTTTGAAATTAAAAAGATACACCACTCATATAATAACAGTATTTGGATAGTGTAAGCCTCATATTTGCATTAAACACATATAGAGAAATAAAAAAAAAAACTGAAAGGGAATAGGAAATTAAATAAAAATTCTTAAAACTCATTTAAAAATAGTAACAATTATTAAAACAAATTATATAAAACAGAGTCAAAAGTATTCATTTTCTAGTTTTTTTTCCGGTACAGTAATCATTTAAGAAATTTAATTTTTGTGTCTATTAAGTAGCTGAAATGTTAAAAAAGCTTTTTGTGTTTGAAAGCACTTTTAATTCTGAACTTTGATGCTAATCAAGTCTTTGATGCTGTGTAGTTTAAAAAAACAAGTTAATATTAAAATATTTTGACATGAACTCCTATTAACATATTTTTGGCAGTTCTTATCCCTTTGGTGAAAAATGTAAAAATCTTTTTCTGAAACAATTGAAAAACACAAGACAATCATTTCATTTAAAAAGCAAAGAGACACATCTTCTACAAATCAGTACGTCATTTGTGGATGACTTTACTGGCAGCAGTTTCTTTGACCAAGGACATTGTTTTGGTTGCCCTGTCCATGTAGACTTTACACCACAAGTAATCTTGATACCATCAGAGAGGTTAGAGGTTGCACTCTCCATTACTACTTTATCCTGCAAAAAACTCTGCTCTGCTCCCATTGCATTCTGGCTCATCTTAAAAATTCCAATTACTTCAACAACAACAACAACAACCAAAAAACCAGCCATTAAAAGAAAATAAGTAAAATGTTATAGACTCCAAGAAAAAGATAAATACTTGCTAACTCCTTTTACAGCACCAGCATATTCTAAATAACAAAGGGACAGGACAAAATCTGGTCTTTTTTTTCAACAAAAAAAGAAAAGTCCATTTCTGTAAATAAGACTTTCCTGGAACACAGTCATACCTATTTGTTCCCCCAATGTGTATGGTTGTTTTCATGTTATAATATCAGAGTTAAGTAGTTTTGACAGAGACCATATGGCTTGCAGAATTGAAATTACTATCTGGCCTTTTTTATAGAAAAAGTTGCTGATTTCTCATCTAAATTTCTTTGAGAGAACACAGTATCATATTTAATACCTGCAATTAGAATGGTAATGTACAATAATGTCTAGCAGAACAAGGGTCTACGGCTATTATTTGAATATTCTGTGTAAATTCTCAAATGGAATTTATGCTTATTAGAATAATCCCACTCTGCAGAAACCTCATGTTATGATGACAAGTATTCTTGAAAGCAGTTGACCTCAAATTCCAATTGCTGACAAACTGACGTTTATATGATCTTGTTGCAAATGTGACCATGTACCTTCCATTTTTAGGCAATGAAAACAAATACTAATTTATTTTAATGTGGAAGAAAAGTATAAACCAAAGGAAGAAAAAAAAGTAAGTGACTTTACATTTCTAGAATTTAAAATTGTCAATTCTTTGTCTTAAACCATTTAGAACACAGGTTTTACATGCTACGTGAAAGTCATGTTTCCATTTTTTTGGGGAGGTTATTCTTTGGGACTGTGAATACTCAAAAAATAATGTATGGAAGTAGTGAACGGTAAATGAATGGTAGTTTCAGACTCAAAAGTAACCTTTTGAAGGGGCTGGAGAGAAACCAGTATATAAAGGTGAGATGGTGTAATAAAAGCAGATTAATTCTTGGAAATGGCTGGGAATAATTAGAATTTGTCCCCAAAGTCATAACCCTGCAAAAATTGTAACTATGGAAGGAGTTGATTCCAAATAGGTAGTTATTGAGCATGAAAGCACTGGACCCCTTGCTATACAGATGGAAGTCCCCAGATACAGATGAGGGCCATCAGTTCTAGGCCTAAGGTTTACTGGGAGTCTCATCACCGTTGCCTTCATTACATCTTGGTCTTTTTTACTGAAACAGAACTGAGGAATAATAGCTAAAAGGTGAGATAGGAAATGACTAGTGACTCACATAACAGATATTCATAATTTGAGGGTAACCTTGGTAGAAACATTTGTATCTTTAGTTACACTAGTGATTTTTGTCTAGATAGGGTGGATACAGTAGATGATGTCTGGCAGATTTTCACCAGCTCTATCCTCCATGGTTGCAGGTACTGAAGGGATGACCTTGGTTAGGCACATGAGCAATAATTTAGGCTTAACTGCTGGAGGTTATAGCCTGGACTAAGTTAAATTCACCTCCCATTTTAAAGACTCTTAATCTTCTACATGGTTTTGGAGGACTGAACTTTGGAAAGTCTCTTTTCCAACTCATATTCTAAGTTGGTAAGAATAACTTCCTAACGACAGGAGCAGAGTCAACATTTAAGTGGCACATAAATGGAAATAGGAGCAGTGCGTTATTAACACTGTAGAACTAAAAAATAACTGAAAGGAATAAGAATTGCAAATGTTATATTTGAGACAAATTTGGAGTTAGATATTCATCTTCAAGACAGTTTTCTGAATAAGGATAAATAGTATTTAAAAAAATTAACTTGATATTCTAAATTTTATTTATAACAAATGCTATCTTATATAATTAAAATTATTTTATGACTAGTAGTGAGAAAAACACTCCTTTATATTTCTATGAATTCAGTAATTTATAAATGTTTTCACTTTTTTTTTAGTTTATAACTAGCAATAAAAACATAAAAGGAGCCTGAATTTTAAGACTTTCTGATATTTAAACAAAAAACAACAACAAAAGCCCAGATTGTTGCCAGGCATGGTGGCACGTGCCTATAATCGCAGCCTATGAAGCACGAGGCTGAGGATAGAATTGCTTGAGTCTGTGGGTTCGAGACCACTTGGGGCAACCCAGTCTCAAAAAATAGCTGGGTGTGGTGGCACATGCCTGTAATCCTAGCTACCTGGGAGACTGAGGCTGGGGATCGCTTGAGTCCATGGTTCCCTGGACAACAAAGTGAGAGCTAGTCTCAAAAAAAACCAAAAACCAAAAAAACCCAGATTGTTAAGATATGTGGGCATCTGATATTAACCAGGTTGCTAAAAACATTGTTCTTAAAAAACCAGGCAACCCTATTTGATGTTTACCCCTACAGCTCCAAAATTAATACAAATAGCTATCTGATAAGTGAATGTGAAAATCTGGAACCAATACTATTTTACTGAATACAGTCTTCAGCATTTGGCACACCTAATTATTCTGATGAAAGGTAAGTTTTAACCTTGTATCACATGGCTTTGAGCTAGAAATGTTTCACAGGAGACTATTTCACAACATTCAACACATCTTAAAAACCACACCATAAACAAACAGGTGGTATCAATTAAATAGCAGGTTCAAAAATAGCTTCATTTCTTTAAAAGACAATTTGGATGAAAAAAATGTTAGACACATCCAATATAGTTTCTTCTTTTGAGACTAGGTCTCACTATTTTTGCCAGGGCAACCGCAGGCTCACGTTGCCCATGGTACTACGGACTCAAAGCAATCCCCAGTCTCAGCTTCCCAGGCAGCTAGGATTACAGGTGCGCACCACCACTACCAGCTATTTTTTGGGACTAGGTCTCGCTGTGTTGCCCCGGGTGGGACTCGAACTGCAATCCCCAGACCCCACCATGACTCCATAAGCTGTTGCTTAGAGAGAGGCACACGCCACAGTGCCTGGCCATATAGAATTCTTGATGTGTGTGGCTGCAGAATTTCATTTCTTTCCTTCTAAAGAAATTTGCTTTTTAAAAGATAGGTTGAATTATTCTATTTTCTTTGGGGATTAATCTAAAATAGTTTCCTTTCACTGTCACCTAAATCACAGCCATCCTTAATACTATCCCTATCCATTTTCACTTGGGAATAAAGCTTAATTTGGAAAGGTACAAATAGTTTCACATTACTCTTATTATTGAAAGCTGGTTACAAATGATAATAATAAAGAGCTTTGTAGACCAGAACTCTTGAGATTCAGCTGTACTTTACTGCTTTTACTACTTATGCTTTCCATACTCTATTTTAAGACAAAACCTGTTACACATTTGGGGGAAAAAATCAAGTTTTTTGCATATGACTGTAACAGGATTTTAAAGAACAGAACACAATCAATGATATTGTGCACCACTAAAGGAAATTCTTAAAGACATTAAAGGAAATCCTAAAAAGCCACTCTACCTTTCTTTCAAAGAGAAGGGCTCTCCTCCAGAGATTTCATGAAAAATAGAATAATAGGCTTTAGGGGTTAATAAAAAAACAACACTATTTTACCATTGAAGCAGACCGACTGCTAGTAACAAGACTTGATCCACCGTAGTTTGAATTGAGGCTTCCAATTGGTGCATTATGTGATGGTCCCAATAAACTGTGTATATCACTGTGACCAGCAGGCAAACTGGTGGAAGGTCCCACAGCATGGTTTCGCAATACATGGATAGCATCATCTAGTCTGTCTAAACGATCTTCCATTCGAGATTGCTGTAGGGATTGAGACAAGGATATGGATATTATTACTATTATCTGTTAAATTCACTAAATGCTATGCTTTCTACTTTGGGATATATAGGAAAAAGCAAGTGAAATACAATATTAAAGCAGCTATCTGTACTATAAATCAACAAAGAAAGGATATATAAAGGTATAAATTAATAAAGCTTCAGAAACAAATCACTGTATCATAAAATCAATTTACCAATCTACCATGAGGTTATTTCTTTTAGTTTCTATGAAAGATGAATGTTTCTCTATTGTGTCTGATACTCAATTTAAAATGTGGATTAAAAAGATAACCTGTACTTTAAAACTGATCTTTGAAATGGCAATTTGGGGCAGTGTTCTCAAATCCATCAGGTTTAAGCTGTAATTCAGTTCAAGTGAATAAGTATAACTATCTGAATGAACACATTCAAATATGTTCTTTCACAAAACTGAGGAACTAATATCTGTCTGTGAATACATACATGCCTCACACACAAACATATTAGAAATTTTTAAATCAAAAGCACATGCCAGTAGAGCTCTTTTAAAAAGAAATTATTCTCAACAACACAAGAGAACAAAAATCTATTTTTACATATTGTTACAGACACTAAAATGGTTACTATTTGATTTTAAGAGACTCTGGAGTCTGTACAGGCTTCAAGATTTTAAATGGATAATAGGAAGTATAATTGATTGAAACACAAAAAAGGCACCATCTAAAAGAAATAGTACCTCACAGACATCCTTTAAGAAGGACATTGCATCTTGCAAATGCTCGTGAAGTTGCTGCTCAACTCGATTTTTCTGGCAAAGTCAAGACAGAACAGGAGGCAAAGCACAGGTTAAGATTAACTCCAAAAGAGATGAGGAAATAGCTGATGTGCATGTCAGCATAACATGTTAGTAAAGTTAACGCGGAGACCTATGAGATCTACTTGTATTAAGGCATGAGAAGGCTGAGATTTGACAGCAAAGTTACTAGGTTAGCATCTAAATAGCACATGTTGTTTATATTTGCTTGCGAAATATGTGAGAAGAAAACTTTCTTTTTAATTTAAAATATTCTGTTAGTCACAGGAAAAGAACTTTTTGCAACCTAGAATTACTGAATGATGGTATGACTCAGCATTCCATCAACTCATCCGTTTGTTTTTTATATTTTGTAATTCTGTGGTAAGCATGGAAAAGCAATAATAGTCAACATTCTACCACAAATTCTTCATGCTCAGTACCTAGACAGGCTCCTTTACTGTCTTATTTGTTAAAACCACTTATTTATACAATTTACACATCATGCTCTTTTGTTATTAAAAAAAACATGGGAAGTAACACTTAATAACAAAATAATTGATGTTATATTTTAAATTTTTGATGAAAATGTAATAAACTATGCATAGTATAAAGCATATGAAAAAGTAAAATACAATCATTTTGCTTTGCAATAATAATTTTCTTGCTTTTAGTTTGTGTTTGGTTTAAAGTTTCTTCTTATACATAAAGATAAAAGTACAGAAAAACTAAATCCTAGATTTGTCAAAGAAACAAAAATCTCTTAACACTACTTTAACACCAGCTGTCCTGAGATCAGACACCTGATGTCTCAAAGAACAGATGGCAAAAGGCACACCCAAAGTGTCTTACATTGTTCATCTAAATCAGGCCATTTGTTAGTAAAGAATTCGTGTGTAATATCATCCTACTGTTTTGTGTTGTTTTTTTTTTTAATTGTTACACAGGACTTATGATTTACTGGGGGAAAAAGTCTTCAAAACTATCATATGAAAATGATCTGTATGTTTCTAAAAGGCTCTTACCAGGGAGTGGAGTGAATTTTCATAGCTAGGAGATGAAGGAGCTTGCCCTCCAGGTCTGGGCCACTGACTGGTACCTGTTAAAACAAAATCCAAAAGTACCCAAATGCCTTGTTAAGACAGAAATCTCGATAAGGTTCTGAAGGATTGGGTAAAGATATTCAATAAACACACCAATTTATGCGAACTTTCCCCCCCAACCTTCGCCATATATTAGCTGTATTAAAAAAAAAAAACTTTTCTATTCTTAACAGTGTAGGGACTTGAGAAAAGAGAAAAACTTCACCTCAAAATATAACTACCTTTATGTTTGCATATTCTTTTTTTTAATTTATATGTAAATTTCAGATCTTTGCAATCCCAGGGATTTGCCCCCGTTTGCATATTCTTTTTTTGAGACTAAGTCTTGTTATTTTTGCACATGGAACCACAGGCTCACGTTGCCTGGTGTACCACAGACTCAAGAAATCCCCAGTCTCAGCTTCCCAGGTAGCTGGGATTACAGGCATGTGCTACCACACCCAGCTATATTTTTGGGACTAGGTGTTGCTATGTTGCCCTGGGTGGGTCTCGAACAGCGATCCTCAGTCTCAGCCACGCTGCACAGGCTGGTGCTTACAGGCACATGTAACAGTGCCCAGCTAATGTTTGCATATTCTTCCACCCTCGTCCATATGTACATATATTTTGAGAAAATGTGCTTAAAAATATATAATTTAAAATTCTAGCCAGGCATGGTGGCGCATGCCTGTAAGGTGGCAGCCTAGGAAGCTGCGGCCGGGGCCAGGGATCATGGTTTGAGTCCCGTCAGGGACAGTTAGCGAGACCTACTCCCCAAAAAAATAGCTGGGCATGGTGGCGCATGCCTGTAATCCCAGCTACCTGGGAAGCTGAGGCTGGGGACTGCTTCAGTCTGTGGTACACTGGGCAATGTGAGTCTGCGCGGTTCCACAGGTAAAAATAGCGAGACCTAGTCTCAAAAAAAAAAAAAAATCCTGCTACTCCCTATGTCTTATAATCTTGATGGTAATGCTATTAATGACTACATAACTACATTAACAGTCATTAGATTCTCTATATTATGATTTGCTTTAACTACTTTTAACCTTAAAGATGAACATTTTGGTTGCTTTCATTTGTTATTATGAGTAATTGAATAATACTGTATTATAAACAGTAAATATGGTTCTTTCTTTTTGGGGGACATGTCTTGAGAATAAGTAGCACTTCCAAGTCAAAAGGTATGAACATTTTATGATCCCCTTAATTTATAAAGTGAAACTCCTTTACTGAAGGGTCATATTAACAGGTATATTTATTAATGAATAGAAGCATTAATTTCAAATGACTGCAAATGCAGGACACTATTTGTTTAAAAATAAAATCTTCCAGTGTAGCTAACATCAGAACACATGATTTGATTTGGAATATATTATTATAAAAATTTTATTAAATTTTTCTTATTCTTCAGCTTTAGAAGAGTAGCTAAAACCAAAGCTACAAGGAAAAAAAAATCTGAGTTCAGATTAGAAAGACTATAAAGAAAAAAAAAAAACAAATAGAATGAATTGATCCATGTTTTGGGGAGAATGGTGTATTTTATTGGTCTTGCCAATATAGCTTTAAGCAGAAAAAGAAAAAAAATTACTCAAAAATCTTTACTATTTCATGAATGTGCATTTAAAAATAAGTTACATACAGAAAGTAGTAAAACCATTCAACTAAATATTCTTGATTGCTATTGCTATTCTTGATAAAAACTTAATTATAGTATCTAAAAATATATTGCTAGTCTTGATAAAACTTAATTATAAGATATCTAAAGTTGAAAAAAATAGGACCTTTACTTAAATTTTCTCATTTATTCCTAAATAAAGTTCAGACTATGATCCTCTGTAATCTATTGGTGTAGAAAAATATACTACATTTACAAAACCAAAAGTTTCTGGTAAACTGAAACTATTAAAGTTCACGTTAGCTGAAAAATCAAGTAACTGTATTTCTATCAATAATATACATAAACTTAAGAGCTGGACATGGATTCTTAATATTACATTGCACGATTATATATCTACTATTGTGATTATATACAAGTTTAAAACTAAATTGTAAGAAAGAATGCTATTTTATCAGCTAACTTTTTTTAAAAAAAATATGTAAGCACATTATTCTGAGGACCATTAAAGGCTTCCTGCAAGAAATACAAATGTAACCACAATTCAACTATACAAATAAATTATGAACACTTTAAAATTGTTCACTGAAATAGAAACACATGGATTAGTATTATTAAAATTAGAATCCATACCCTTTTCTTTTGAGACTAGGTCTCAATATTTTTGCCTGTGGAACTGCAAGCTCACGTTGCCTGTGGTACCACGGACTCAAGCAATCCCTAGCCTCAGCCTCCCAGGCAGCTAGGATTACTGGTGCGTGCCACCACATCCAGCAGTTTTTTTAATTTTTGACCATACTACAGCATGATATTTTCATGCTGTTATAACTTTACATTGTTCAACTTTCAATATAAAGATACTCTAATTTTAGTATCAGGCAGGGAATATACTGATTTGCTTTTGGTCACCTCTTTCTCAAAGCAACTTTTGGTAAACGACAACATGTCAAAACAACAAAAGAATAAGAAAAACAACAACTGAATAATCAAAACACTTAGAAGCAGAAACACATTTATCTTTAAAAGTAGATGGTGGATAAAAACTTTGTACATTTTCCAAAGTAGGGAAGAACAGGATGAAGAAACTTTCTGTACTTATTTCACATATCAACATTAGCAGTTTCATGAAAATTTATTGTACCAGTAAACCCATATCTCTTCTTTCCAAACCCAAGAATTGAGATTAGATTCCTTTACATATGAACTATTAAGTAAAAATTATTTCAAGTCCAGAGTACTCTTATTATGCTAACAAGCTTTATTGATTGATTGATTGATTGGTTGATTGATTGAGACTAGGTCTTGTTATGGTGTCCAGGGTAGTCTTATACCTGTGGACTCAAGTGATTCCTAGTTTCAGCCTCCCAAGTATCTGGGATTACAGACGTGCTACTGTGTCTGGCTGCTAACATGCTTTAATATATTGTACTAGAAAATTTAAAAACAAAATTTAAAATATTGTACTAAAAAATGCACACACCATGGTGGTGTGCATCTTAATCTAAGTGCTGGAAGGCAAAGAGGCCAGGGAATCCCTTGAGTTCGCAGGTTCGAGACTAGCCTGAGCAATATAGTAAGACCTGGTTTTGGAAAAGCAGGTGGGCATGGTGGTGGGCACCTGTAATCCCAGCTACCTGGGAGGCTGGGGCTAGGGATCACTTGAGTTTGCAGGTTTGGGACTACCCTGGGCAACACAGAGAGACCTAATCTCTATTAAAAAAAAAAAGTTAAAAGAAAACAGATTCATTTAGGATCTTTTCTAATAAGGGAATAAAATTGGAGGTCTAGATATCATGTATCTAAGTATTTAAAAGTTTTATATGATCTATCTTGATAAAAATACCATCATAAAGATTTTGACATCCATATTTGAATTTAGAATTTAAATCGTATGTCAGAACGCATTAGTATCAGGAGAATAGTCTGGATGCCCCAGACTCATGGCCCACCCTCAAATTAGTAGTGATCCTCCAAGGAAGTCAAGCATACTTAGGAGACTACTAGAAGCCCAGGTTCAAGTTCTATTCACATCTCTATATCAGGGACTTATCAGATTTGAGTTTTGCACCCCAGCAGAATAGTCCTCTGTCAGGAGTGTGAGGTTCTTGTAGACCCTTATGGGATTCTGTAATTCTGGGTACCTGGAGGCAGTTCAGATGGAGAAGGTGGCATGTGCTCTTGGTGGATCAAAGTAGGACATTCTAAAGCACAAGAACCAAGGGACAGTGGTATTGAACAACAAACAGAATTTAGCAACCAGAAAAACCCTGTAACTGACCGATGAAGAATTCATATAAAAACAACCAACCAGTACTTTACCACTGTTTTCAATGCATTAATGTAAGCACTGATATAATTTAATTTTTATGTGGACAAGAAGTTAATCATAATCTCTTTGAAAAAGGCTAATTATTTTCAAAACAGTTTCCTTTAATGTTTACACATTTTATTTTCAATCATTTTACTCTGTTTCCACTTCCTGTGAGTGGTCAGTCTGAAAGGAGACTGATCATTAAATTACTTAATTTGTGCAGAATATTAATGCAAGTTCTATGTTTAAATACATTAGAATTGTCAGTGCACTTGTGTCTTGCAAAACAGACAATTTCTGTACTATAGTCCTCATTAGTTTAAATACAGAGGAATAATATGGATGTATTTAATTATTCAGATTAAGAAATCACCTACATTCTATGTTAGTGACATAGAAAAGCTATTTCCAAAATTACTTCGTTAGACTGGAAAAATACATAAGTACACTATCCTATCTTGCTTTTATTATAGATTAGGCATAATCTATAATTATATACATGGCTAAAGTAGAATATTAACAGTTAAATCACTGGCACCTGCTTGAACTTCATGGAAACATTAAATTCTATTCCGTGAACAAAGCTCCTCGAGTCCTATGTAGTCATTTAAAATAATTCAGCCTATTGGTCACTAAGGGGGTGACTAAATAGTTAGATATTGAGTTCAGCAGAAATCAATGCTATGGCTAATAAAACTAAAGGGGTGCATGGGGATACTAGACACTAGTGAACCAGTATTCTGACTGATAAGCACTATCAAAAATTTTGTGAGCCCTGGCTGTAATTTTTTGGTTTTGTTTCTCATTTGTCTTAAAAGACAATTTAATGAAGTAAAAGCACTTACTTCAGGAGCCTACAAGTCTCTGTCTGTGAGACATTGGTATCTCTTTAGGATGACAGACCTATTATGTAACTAATGAAAAAGACACAAAATTTCACAGTTTTGGCTAATGGTTTACTGGTTATACATGAGATCTTTGGGGCTGGGGACAGAATTCAATTTCTGTACACAGACCACAATGCTATAATACCTTTGATAACAAACCTACATCTTCATCTATTTGTAAAACTATATACAATGAACACAATTTATATATTAAATTTAAAATCATATTGGAATCTATATCATGTAATCGTTATACCACAGAATTATTACACAAATATGGAAAATAAATTCAAAGACTGGAAACCTCAGCCATTTTCTAAAGAATAGGATGTTTTCCTCTGTTCTCCTCTACCACCTGGTATCTGGTGGTAGACATACACTAGAGGTTTTAGGTTTAAAGTTCCTTCTCTTAGATAGTAAGTATAAGCTTTCAGTTATTTATGTAGGAAAAAAAATCTGTAATTGTTCTGGGCTTTTTACCAAACACTCCAAAATGTTAGCTTTTATTCAAGAAGAATTTTAAAATTTATTAAATATTGCCAGAAAGCAAGTTTGCTATATGACTATGGTAAAAGAAACAAATATTTTGGCTAGAAAATCTGGAAAGGCTTTCTTTGATCATTAAACCTAAAACACACCTACACTTCTGAGCTACTCTTACTTTCAGTGGACTTCATAAGTACTTCACTTAATAAATTTGGTTAATAAACTAAATATTGACATTTTGAGTAGTTGAGAGAACTTTGAAGAAGCATTCATCACACAATTTCTTATTTTGGCAGTTTTTTTTTTTTTTTGTCTCACCCCAAAAAAAAGAGACACCCTTTGTTGTCTCACCCCAAACTCAAAATTTCAGAAGATCCTCATGCTTGTGGAAGACTGGATAATTAAAAAAAAAAATTTATTTGTTTTATTTTACATCATTATCTACCCACCACCTTATCACCCATGAACCACCATCTTAGTCTTTTGTGGCCCTCCCACTTCCACCCTTTCCCACCTCTTTGATCATGCTTAACTTTTGCTGAGTCAGTTTTAAATTTTTCTTGTCTGTTTGTTTGCTTTCCCTTTATCCTTCACATATGTGAGACCATCCAAGTTTGGATAATTCTCAATGCTAACGTAGCATTGAGTGTTTTGTTTTACATTCAGGCCCCAAAAAGAACCTTTCCTTCTTAATGCTTCACACTTTCATGCAAAGAGTTCATAACCAGTTATCTCAATGACTCTGAACTAGCAGGTCCTGTACTTTCTTAAATCTAGAACTTTTTAATACTCTTTTCTTTATACCCCAACAGTGATTTTACTTTTTTAAAAAATCTCTTGAAGATGTCTACTCTCTTCATTATGTCTATACTCTAATATGAATGAATTCTGGTGGTTCCAGTTTCATTTCTTTCTTTGTTTTATCAACCAAACCAAGATTCTTTTTTTCTTTTTCTTTTTTTTAAGACTAGGTCTCACTATTTTTTGCCTGTGGAACCGCAGGCTCACGATGCCTGTGGTAGCACAGACTCAAGCAATCCCCAGCCTCAGCTTCCCAGGTAGCTAAGATTATAGGCATGTATATTAGACATTGTTATATCCACATGTGGTATTCTGAACTGCTGTCTGGACACCAGTCTGAGAAAGAATTGCAAAAAAGAGAGAAGGAACCCTGACATAATGTCCAGAAACTGACCTTGTTATGGGCTTCTTGACATACCAAAATAACTAGTTCCCTTATTGTTCAAACCAGTTGAGACAAGCGTTTCTCCTACTTTTACCTAAAGCATTCTAACTGGTACAATAGCATCATCTCAGCTTTCCCTTAAGTATTTTCTAAATAAAAATGTATATTCTAAACCTGAAAAGTTCTCAAGAAAATTAATTTGATTGAAAGAAGAATGAAAATTATCTCAAGTACTACCCATGTGTCTTTAGAACCTGTGTATTTACCCTTACAAAACCTGGGTTGAGTCCTGTGCTAGGAAGGTGTAAGGAATAGGGCAAGTGTGAATAGGCTTTTTTACACTAAATAACAGGCCAGTGACACAAAAGGTATGAAATAGTTCCAAATATTATGAAGGAGCTGCGGTTTGCTCCACCTTTCACATTTTATTTTTTGAAAGTAAGTATTATATAATGCTTTCTCTATGCCTCGACTTTTTATATCTTTGCCCTGCCAAATTGGGGTTAGTATGTATGTGTGTGTGTGCATGCAAAAAGGAAATATCACATGCAAGAGATGGGAAATACATCTGCATAAAATCAGTCTTTGATCTGTCTTTTCACCAGAAGTATATGAAAGTATTTTTTCTTGATTATGATTACTAAATTGAAAAAAAAAAAAAAAAAAAACCTATAAATCCCTCTGTCACACAATTCACCAGTCTAGAGATTTTTACTAATCATCCGAATGAAAGTCGAAAGGAGGCTGTTACCCATTTAACATCAAATAAAGCAAAGAAGGAAATGTGATGTTTTACTTCGGACTTTTGTTTTGGGGAGAAAAGTTTAAATCTCTGATTTTGCATACATACCTTCATATATTCTGATCTCTGATGCTTACTTTCTCACTCAGTGTTAATAATTAGTGTTAATATTAGTGAACACTTTCATAGCTATTTTACTGAACAGAGGAGGAAAGGCAGTGCAAATATATATTAAGGTCAATATAGACACCTCAGATGAGAAAGACTCATAATTTCAGTAAAACTGTGCAAAGCAGGGTTAAAGTTACATCATTCTTCCTATAGTTTCAGTTCTCTGTTGAGCAGCAACTTTAAGTCAATGGGTCTTTATAGTCCTGTCTGTGTGGGGAACAGCTGTGCAACTTTTACTAGACAGCTGAAGTCATGGTGTCTGAGAAAGTGGCAGAGCCTACTAATAGCTGAAAGCAGCTGCCAACAGTTCATCATCTCCACACTGGAATGCAGAGGCACAAGGCTAATACAAAAAGCATAGGTGATAGCCAGGGTTCTGATATATCAGAATTCTGATTTTCAGAAAGTCTAAACAAGGCAAAAGGGTTTAATGACAATACAAACAAAAGGCCAACTGCATATAACTAATCGCTTCATCAGGAAAACAGAAAAACTTCTAAGGTGAACTATCTGAATAAGGCAATTTTTACCCAGTTGCTTAACATTTCTTCCTCAGAACTAATACATTCCTTCTTCAGCACGGTTTTTCTCCAAATACTATTTAGAAAAATATATCTCAAGTTTTATAATTTAAGAGATATTGAGTATTACAATTTTGCTGTACTTTCAGTTATTGTATCTAGAACATGATAAAGCTAATGTGACAAAGACAGGAAAAAGTAAAGCAAATCTAAACCACTTATTTAACCCTATTAATAACAATAAGTCACACATTTGCAGTTCGTAATAAAAACAATCATCCCTATGAACTTATATACATGTATATGAAATCATAACTTAAAACGCCTAAAACACAACAATTTGCCTTTGAGTTATATATAACACATGGAAAATGCAAAGAATAAAGAATGTTGCTACATCTACTTCTAAATGAGTTTTTTCCTGTTACCTTCCTCTTCAAACTATACCTTACTGTCAACATTCTAGCTTTATTTTTATCTTGTTATAACAACTGTTCTTAGACATTATCCCAAGTTATGGAAAGAATCAGAGAAGATATGGAAAGAATCAGAGAAGATATAAAATATAATTTAAAACTAGCAAATATTCCAATATTCACCTAAATGAACTTAACAAGAAGTTCTATTTACATGCTTCTTCAAAATACAAGTCATTCTTTTTACTTTTAGGGATTTTACTGAAAAACAAACTTTTTCCAAGTAACCCAATATGCTCTTAAATGGTTATAAAACAAAAACCCACCTGTGAGAGGTGAAGGTGATCCAACTGGTGTTGATGGATTAGATGGAAAACTACTGCTGGTATGGTCAGGAGAATAAATCTAACCAAAAACAAAAGAGAGATGAATCAATATGTAGTAACAGCAAAAACATATCTTCATGGGATTATTTTAGCTATATCAGTTGTATTGAGGGTGAAAAATTACTTCATCCATTTTAGGACTAATCTATTATGTAAGATAAAAAAATTTTAAACTAGTTTAAATTTTCTATATTATCTAACTGACACCCAATAAAAGTAATTATTTCAGGGAATTATCAATTTATTTTTTGAACAGTATTTAAAAAACATCAAAGTCAAGCAAGGAAAATATTTTTATTAACAATTAGCCCTTGTGATTTGAAATTTCTTTTGAATTTCAGTTTGAAATTTTTACTAAATTAAGCTCAAAATGATCTGAGTGTTGGAACCAAACTGGGAAAGAAGTAAAAACTACCAATATTTGTAGACAAAATGACAGTACACACCACAACTCTAAAGATACCATTAAATAAACAAAAAACAATTAGTAAAATGGCAGGCTACAAAATCAGTATACAAAGATTTGTTATATTCCTATATACAAACAATAAACTAGAAGAGAAAGAAATCAAAAATAGAATCCTACTTACTATCACATAAAAAAAAGAATTAAACAGAGGAGGTAAAAGACTTCTATAATGTAAACTATAAGACATTATTGAATGAAAAGGAAAACACAAAGCAATGGAGAAGTATTTCCAGGCCATGGATTGGAAGAATCAACACTGTGAAAATGGCCATATATTCAAAAGCTATATATAAATATTTTCAATGCAATGGCAGTTTTCAAAGGATTACAGATCATTACTGAAATTTGTTACGTAACCACAACAGACCTATAAGAGCCAAAGCCACCCTGACAAAAAAGAGCAGAGATGTTAGACTCATAGACTCCAAGCAATACTGCAAATTTATAATAATCAAAAAGGTATTGGAATAAAAACAGATACAAATCAATGGAGTAGAATTAAGAGCCTAGAAATAAACTCATACAGGCAGCAAACACATGAGACAAGTGGCAGAGTATACAGCAGAGAAACAAAAGTATCTTCAAAAGATTGTGTTGGGGAAACTGGACAGTCATATGCAAAGGAATGAAATCAGACCACTATATCTCATATCATAAGCAAAATATGGGTAAGAGACTTGGGACATTAATGTGAAATCACAAAATACATAGAAGAAAGCAAAAAACACTCCAAGATATCTTTGGGCATTTAACTTCCAACAGCGAGGAAAACCAAGAAAACCAAAACAAAAACCAACCCCCCCCCCCAAAAATGGACTAAATCAAACTGAAAAGGTTCTGTACCCAAAAGAGTACAGAAAATTTAGGATCCCATATTGAGTAGAGAAAATATTTGTGTATCATACATCTAATATAAGTCTACAAAATACTCATATAGCTCAAAAAGAGCTGGGCACTGTGGCATGAGCCCGTAAGCGACAGCCTATGGAGTCATGGCTGGGACTGGGGATGGTGGTATGTTCCTGTAATCCCAGCTACCTGGGAAGCTGAGGCTGGGCATTGCTTGAGTCCATGGTACCAAGAGCAATGTGAGCCTGTGGTTCCACGGGCAAGTCTCAGAAAGCAAGAGACTAGATAGCAAGATCTAGTCTTAAAAAAACACAAGCAAACAAACAAAAACAAAAAGAAAACAACACAAACAAAAAAAAGCAGAGAAAAGCTATATAGACATATCTCCAAAAGGGACAAAAGATGAACAGGCATGTGAAAAAATTCTCACCAACTCTCAACTTCCTAGAAATGCAAATCAAAACCAAGGTAAGATACCGCCATACACCTGTGAGAACGGCCCAGAAAAGACCAGAAACAAGTGCTGGAGAGGATGTGGAGATAAATGAACCTTCAAATGCTATTGGTACAAATGTAGAGTGGTCCAGCCCCCATGAAAAGCAGTGTGAAGGCATTTTAAAATGTTAAAAATGTATTTACCACATGACCCACGAATTCTACTCCTAAGTTTCTACGCGAAGATAAACACAAATATGTTCATTGTAGCACTATTTACAATAGTTAAGTTAAAGAAATGATCTAAGTGCCCAAGCACAGATGAATGGATTAAGAGGATGTGGTATATACATACAATGGAGTACTCCAATCAAAAAAAAAAAGAAGAAATCTTGCTATTTTGTGAAAGCATAGGAATTGGAGGAGATTATTGTAAGTAATGAACTCAATAGGAGAAAGGAGAAAGACCAATACTGGCTGATGCATTCATAAATGGAATATAGAGAAACAAAACAAAGGAACAGTGAAAACAAACCCAAAATAAACACTAAAACATCTGACTGCAGAACTGAGGCTTATCACACCCCCCCCAAGAAGGATGGTGAGGGATGGGAGCAAAAGGTGGAGGTGCCTACTGAACTTTGGTGGAAGAATAAGGGTGCTTTGGTGGTGATTATAGCATGGTAACACACATACAAAGAGGTGTGAATGTATACCACTAAATCAAAAGATTACTTCAATGAAAAAATGTTTCCAAAATGTATTCCCAACACAGACCTCCCAGAATGTCTATTTTAAAATGAGTAACATCTGAATGCACAATTTTTGTTATGTTGACCAAAATATTTGTCTCAATACATTAAAATAGCAACAGATTCATTCAGGAATATTTAGCAATTCTAACATTTAAAATAGTAAATATTTTAAAGATCCTTCATCTAGGTGCCAAGGGTCCCAGAAGGTCTACTTTAGAACAATCTTAATTCTGTAAGAAGCATAACATTTTCTCCACACTTCAGAATATAATTTAGAATAATCAAATTATGTAGCTAAATTGTGATCAAATAATTTAAGAAGAAAATCTACTAATTGGGGCAAAGTCACCCAACAGAAACAACTTGCATTGAATAAGCTTAGAGCTCTAATAACTAAAAACAGGTACAAATTACTGTATATAAATGGTCTCAGCGTTGGTTTCAAAGAGTGTAAATACTGAACAACTCACATAATGGGGACAAGGTTCACAAAATTCTCTAAATCATGATCAATGCATGTAACAGGCTTTACTTTTATAAAAAAGGAGATAGTATTAATTGTAAACAGCCAGTCTATTTTCCTTTGACTACAAACTGATAACTTTACCTCAAATGAAATACACCAATCTATCACTAAATTGCATAAGTCTTTAAATCCTACCCAGATATAGACATTCTATATTCAAGTCAGAAAGCCATTTTGACCAAATGTGGCATAAAAATTCACAACCATGATTAAAAAACACTAATTTAAAAAAAAAGAAAGCCATTTTGAAAAAAAGAACTATCAAGAGTACTATAAGACACTTTAATGAAGGACTTAGTAATAGATCATCTATAATAAAATCGATATTGTGCGTCTTCAAATTGTTATTTAAAGCTGTTACCTTTTTAAAAATTCAGGGGAAACATGAAAATTAGTTTAGGTAACATTACAGCTGGAGATCTACACACGCACACTGATTTATTTTAACTACATAATTAAATTAGATTAGGTCACTGAATTTCAACAAGAATATATCTTAACATACCTCTTCATTTTTGTAAGTCATCGTTTTTCCTGTTCAAGATCAACATTATACCTTTTATGAACTGATACTAATATATATGAAATAGGTCGAATATAATTTCAGTAATACAAAAAAGGATTACTATCAATGATGGTGGTATATGAAGAGTGAGGAAGTTTCAGCTACATGGAAAACTGATCATAAACTACACTAACACACTGATTTTCAATTTCTTGGTATGTAAAGATTAACAGTATGAAAATACTGGGAAAATATCTTTCCTTCTCTTTACCTGCCTGCTTCTGATTTCTTTATAGTGCTTGTATTAAACCCTACCTAAATCTGTTTTTTTTTTAATTTTTTTTTTATATTTAAGAGACTAGGTCTTGCTAAGTTGCCTAGGGTTGTCTTGAACCCGCGGACTCAAGTGATCCCCAGCCTCTCTCTCCCAGGTAACTGGGATTACAGGTGCATTCTACTCGCCTGGCAAAACCCTGCCTAAATCTGTTTAATTTTATATTGTCTTTCTCTTACCCATTCCCTTGGTACAATGTATGATTAAAAGACTAATCACTGCCACAGCTTCAGATTCTATCACTGGTTAATATGTATGTGTTGAAAGAATGACTATCATCACTTAAAAGTTCAATCCTTGTATATAATGCCTAAGCTCCATCTTTCCTTCACTCTTACACTCTTCCAGGTTTCCCTAGAGCTCTAGTCTGTTTTCTGTTTACTTGTACATGCTTTAAAATACTAAGGAATGTATTCCTTATAAAGTATCAACTATGACCTAATTTCTATAATGACTCCTAAACTGGCATCTTTATTCACATACTAATTCCTGGATTTCCCCACTTAAATATATTCTTCTTTTATCTCAAGTTCAGTCTGTCCAAATTCAAACTTTGATTACAGTCCCAAGCTTTCTACCCTTTAAGTTTTTGCTTTTCTTTCTTTCTTCTCTCTTTCAGTTAGTAGCACCATCCTCATCAACATCAAAACTATTCTCCTTCTTTACCTTACCTACCACAGACATCAATACTCACAAATCTTTAATAATGTTTCTGGAACAGGGACACAATATTCTCATTGCTATGACACTACTTTAAACCTTTACTAAAACTGTCCACCTACTAAAACTGGGTGGACTATTTAAGCCTTTATATTTCCATTGATTTCCTGTTCCTTTCATCTCATACATAAATGTTTGAGCTCCAGTCCTTAATCAGTTTCTAACAATAAAACCTAATGCAGTTAACTTTTTGCTGTATACCAAATAAAAGAAAACGGTATTTGTTAGCTTTCATATCTGGTAGAAATAGATAATCTGGTAGAAATAGAAATAGATCTGGTAAGATAGAAAAAACATATTTCCATCTTACAGATTACTTATAGCCTTATGCACCTTAATTATCTGAACAGGTACTATTTCCATTTTCTTAATAAGGTTTATGTGATAAAAATGCTGTTTCTTAACTTCTGAGGGAATTCTATATCACGATCAGAATCTAGTTCAAAAGTCACTTCTCCTATTTAAATGACATTTCCACCTCTCTTAAATTTTTAAAATAATATAAACTTCTCTTTGCTCTTTCACTTCATTCTACATTACCATTTTTTATATAATTGCCTTATTTTCTCTTCATAACTGTAAGTCCTCTGGAGGCAGGGACTGAAAGTATGTTCAACATTAAATCCATCGCTGTCACTGTCCTTTTAAAGTAAGTGCTTAAAATGTGTTTTTAAAAATGTAAGCTATTATACTTGAGATTTATATAATATTTTTTGATAAAAAGCAGGCCTCAGCAAGTGGTAGTAATTATCTTAGCATTTTAGTAATGGGGTTCCAGAACAAATATCAAACTAGGAAAAAATATCTTGTTTAAAAAATTAATTTACTTGCAAATAAATTTTATGGTGCAAATTTTTAGAATCACTGTCCATAGCATATAATTAAGTATACATAGGACTATCAACACTAATCTCTGAGATCTCTGCCATTACAAAAAAACAATTTCTAAGCCTATCTGGAATGGGTGATGACTTTTTTTTTTAATCTTTTTTTTTTTTTTTGAGAGTAGGTCTCGCTATTTTTGCACGTGGAACCGCAGGCTCTTGTTGCCTAGGATACCACAGACTCAAGCAATCCCCAGCTTCAGCTTCCCAGGTTGCTGGGATTACAGGTGCACGCCACCACGCCCAGCTATTTTTTTTTGGAACTAGGTCTTGCTACGTGCCCCCCGCGGGAATCGAATCACGATCCCTAGTCCTGGCCGCTTCATAGGGTGAAGCTTACAGGCAAGAGCCACCGAGCACGGCCCTTTTTTTTTTTTTTTTAAATCTTATAAAAGGAAGTGGCTATATTTTAGAGTCATATATTACTATCTTGCAATGACTAAGCAAAATGTTTTGATACTATATATAAAACAGGTGTGATCTTTTAAAAACTGCCATGAAAACAGTTGTAGCAAAGATATATGAAGACTTATCAAAATCATATCAATAATAAAAGCATGTAATTGCTGGTCTCTTTCAAAAGCAACTCCTCTGTTTGTACAAGAGAAGTTATTTTCTCCACTCACATCACATCCCTTGGTTCTATTTTTGCCTTAAATGTAAGTGATGGCAAAGGGAATTGCTATTAACATTCTTCCTGAAGTGGCAGATAGCTTGGCAAATTAAAGAACTTTTCTTGACTCTTTTCATAAAAAGAATTTTTGTGAAGTGAAAGCAGGAATAATACATTTAAAAAGTAAAATAGTTTAGCACTCTGATCATTTCATTAAACCTTATCTTTGCATGTTTATTTTACTACTAAATAATATATAAATTATACCTATATAATTTATATAAATTATGTTATTTTAGGAAATTCTAAATGCAAGGCTTTATTCAACAACAAACAGCCTAAATCAGCAAAACATTACTTTTTGTACTTTCTAACCTTAAAGAACTTCTACATTGATGTTTCAAAGGGAAAAAGAAAGTCAGATAATTAAAAAATGGGAATGGGAGTGATTTAGAATCTAGATCAAAAAACACAAAGTAAGAACTCATTTTGCATGCCGTCCACAGTCTCCATACTGTTAAATGACCAATGATGAATAACTCCCAATACCTTCTGCCAGGCTTAAAGGGTAATATGCCTCGTTTTACTGCAACAAATGAGACTCCTCCTCCTATCAGTCATGGTCTATTCCAGTCAGCAGGGTGCCAATAAGCCAGAGGCTAAAGAAAAGGGCCTCACACAAAAAAGAAACAATGGAGGGTGCCCAAGCCCAACCTTGGAGCTGTAGGCCTAATTTTTTAAACACTACAGTGCACATTTCAGTTAATCTTTGTCATGCTAATGTTATTGAGTCTAAGGAACAAAGAAAGTTATTTCATGAATTACTTAAAAAAAGTCAACCTCCCTAAATTTTCTTTTCTGTTGTTAGAGGCTACTGACCATTTAACTATCTAGAGTAAAACATTCTTCTCTCTCTCTCTCTTCCCCTCACCACACCCCTATTTTCCCCTCTCCTCTCTCTTGCTCTGAGGTAGAAATCAAAACATAAATTATCACAAAGAAGTCTGATATAATCAACAAAGTTAAACAGTCCTCTTGTTTGATCTCCGCTAAATTAAAGACCAAGTGTTTTGATATGGTATTAGGCACTGAAATAAACCAGATGTTTCTTCCTCTATATAACTCTCCATGGGCACAATCTTAAAGGGTTATTGTCTGGCAAATGTTCAGGGAAACACATTAGAAATGGCACCAATATCCAGATTTTCCTTTCCTTCTATCGACACTAGTTTATTATCTAAACTAATGCATAATCCACAGGGCTTTGGGAACTTTGTGTAAATACTTTCATGTACAATTCTCTTTCTGGCTATCCTGAGATTAAGACCACAATTATCCTAGCTTAAACCTAAAATAAAGGAACCTTTGCAAATGCATTATCTGCCTTACATGTTTAATCACAGTATTCTGTGTGCTCTCTAATACCTAAACTGAAGAACAAAGGTTGTACCCTCTGATGTTTCCCACATGAAAAGTCTTCTAAGATATATCAGAACTGGGAAGTTAGAAATAACTTCTAATGACAACAGCATGTTGTTTCTCCAGCTATAACTAGATTCTGTGTGGAAAATGCCAAATTGTAAAGAACTTAACAATTCAAAATAATTATGGTCACCATTTCCAAAGATATGTAATAACTACACAAAATTTCTAATATGCATGTCACTCTCAAATGTTATCTTCATAAAAATTCCTCCTCCTCATCTCTTCTAATCCTTCCTTTCCCCAAGGTAACTATTTTGTTTTTTAGCACATGACGAGAGAACTAAAATGAATATGAGTCTGCAATGGAAGTCAGAAGAAGAATGTGTTGGGTGGGGAGAGGAGCAGCAGATGGATTAAGGAAGGGATTTGAAGTGTGCAGACTATGGCATGCAGTGATGGAGCAGATGGAATGCATCACCATCAGCTATGACAGAAATGATTTATGGAATGACCTGGTTGCTCCTGCCTAGTAACAACATGGGATGACAGAGTGAAGTTTCTATGACAACCAAAGCCCACCCACTAACTAGATTAAACATTCTTTCCTGGTTTCCATTCATAATGAATTTGGATTTTCTTTTCCAAATGCCAAATGGTTTGGCTATTATGATGGTCATAGTATGCGAAGATACCCAAGTACTTGAAGGGTAATTGAAAATGAGATTGAAGAACCACTAAAATTATCACAAATTCTTGACTGCCTATACACCGAGGTTTCTTTAACAAAAGTTATCCCTGAATAAAATACACACAAAAATCTTTGAGGAAAAACTTGCTGAAATACATACATAATATTTAAAAACCTTGCCTAATATTGAAAGTTCAAATGCTATTTGCCTTCCTACTTGTGATATATCTGCTACTGGGTTCTTCCAGAATCAGCAGAAGGAATAAAACAAATCAGTTAATACCAGCAGGTAACCAATTTAATATTACTGAATAATTTTCTTCCTAAGTAGGTAATTTACATCAGGTAGGAAATGTTAAGTACAGAAAAAGTGGGATAATTCCCTTTTCTCCATACCTGTAAGACAACAGTCACTGTAGCACTGCTCTTTCTAGGAGTACAGAGAAGTGAACCTGGTCAGATCGGGGCCTAGTATATATGGGCTTTACCCTTCCTAACTTGGTGATCCCAAAGGCAAACTATTTAATCTCTCTGAGCTGAAGTTACTTAACCTTTTAAACCTTAGTTTCTCATCTGTAATGTGGGGATAATAGTGCCAGGGTTTTCTAGAGGATTAAATTAAAGCATGTAAATGCTTAGAATGGTGACTAGCACACCTAGTCAGCATTTAAATCACAGTCAATACATTTGTGGGTTTTGTATTATCATCGGTATTTTTCTTTTAATAGACATAAAGTTGAATTCAGCAAACATTTATTGAGTTCTATGTGAGGCTCTTCTATGTGGCAGATGAATCTGACTTAGAAAGATCTATTTACATAAAAATCTGCATAGAAAGATTTATTTACATAAACCATATACAATGATGCTTGTCACTTTACATGCTCAACAGCTGCTTCCTACTACTCAAGTGGTCTGCCTATGCCATGAACAGCAGCAAATGTGTTAGTTATTTGCACTTTATAGAAAATGCATGATAACTCTGGGAATTTGGAAAGGCCTATTATTCAGGAAGAAAGGAGAAAGAAAAACCCTAACAGAGAGCAATAATGCCTATTAAATAATTAGACTCGGCACTTTTGTGGATTATTGGTAAATGCTCTCCCGGAAGAATTCCAAAAGAGGTGATTTCAACTTTAATGTTTTAAGAACCAGCTAGCAAAATAAAATCACTGGCTTTCTCTTCCTGCCATTTCATTTACGTATAATTAATGTTGTCCCAAATGGCAAGATTTCATATTATTTTATGACTAAGTAGTATTCACTGCTTCTAAGTGTCACATATGATTTTACCCACTTGAAGACTATAAAGAAACAAAGTAAATGAACAAACAAAACAAAAACAAACCATAGGATGGTGGTTATTAGAAGGGAAGGAGTAGGTGAAACAGCACAGTAGGTTGACAGGTTGGGCATAGATGGTGACAGAACATTTGCAGGTTGTTATGGTGTGATAGATATATAAATATATATATATATACATTTACATACATATATATATGTAGAGATACAAAAATGAAAAACTTGGCACCTGAAATATACACAGTGCTATAAACCTCAATTTTTAAAAACCTTTACTTAGTCATGAATGTCCTGAAATATACTGTAAAAGTAGTTGCTTAAGAAAACACCTTCTTGTCAATCTTAACTCATTTCAGCATGAGTTCTTCAGTGAATCTGGTTTCTCGGGAAGAAGGTTCTCATTTCCTATTTCTTAAATGAACTAGCATAATTATCTTTTTAAAAAAGCATGTAAATACTTTTTGTCTTGGAAAGTTCTTTTATAGATAGATACTTCTTTCTCTAGATAAACTGAAGGCGTTATTTTTCTTTCCACTGGCTTACATGAATGGACCATTCAAATATGTATTTAAATTTATTAAAACAGATTTAACTATTAATCTCAGTAGTTTGTGGTTTCAATTTTAAAATGCTTAAATTTTTCTTCCTTTTATCTACATCTGTTTCATTATGACAAAAACAGAAGCTAGAAGCACTGTTCTTAGGCCAGGCATGGTGGCTCGTGCTTGTAAGCTTCAGCCCATGAAGCGGCCGGGGCTAGGGATCGAGGTTGGAGTCCTGCCTGGGGCCTGTAGCGAGACCTAGTTCCAAAAAAAATAGCTGGGCGTGGTGGCGCATGCCTGTAATCCCAGCTACCTGGGAAGCTGAGGCTGGGGATTGCTTGAGTCTGTGGTACCCCAGGCAACGAGAGCCTGCGGTTCCATGGGCAAAAATAGCAAGACCTAGTTTCAAAAAAAAAAAAAAAGAAAAGCACAGTTCTTGTAGGAACTGCGAGGGAAGATATTCTCATGAGCTATTTTAAGGGCAGCACAAATCAATATAAATGGAGAATAGGTTTAAGTGAATAATGAAGTTATAGTTATATCCTTTAATGATGACACATAATACCCACAAAATTTAATCACTACATTTAGTAGTGTGAAAATTCATTCAGCAGAATATGTAAAATCAATACTTACAGATGCTAAAGCCTTTCCAAGTGCATCACCTGTCTGGGAGCTTCCAGCAGCATTTCCCCTGGTTCCTGGATATTTCAAATAGGAAGACATATGAAGAATTTTAACAGTCAGGGAAGCTTTTGAAGAACTATGCCATTATTTCAGAGATGTTCTCTATTGTTACCTCATATTTGTCATGATAAAGCAGCAAATACTCTGCATGGGTAGTATTTAGCAAGCAGAGGGAAAATGGGTTCCTTACCAGTTTCTATATTAAAAAAGGTCAAAAGTTTTTTCCCCCCTTTCATTCACCTTTTAAACTCAGTATTTAAAATACATATTGAGTGCTATGGGATTCACTGAAAATGCTCAGATTAAGTATCCGGAGGTTGGAGTGTTGCCAACCCAAATGAGCTCACCTAGAATGCTATCTGATCCATTGATGGGAGGAGTGTGTGAGGCAGCAACGTAAGGTGAACTGCTTGTACTGCCACGATGGAAGCTGGACATTGGTGGAAGACTTGTGTTTATGTCTGTTGGTGAAACTGAGTGTGGGGGATAACTCTAGAGAAGGGGAAAAGAAACAAACTCTATTAAATACATTTTATAAATAATATGCACATATAACCACACAGCTCTTACAAAAAGTCAAAAAGATACCATAATTCAGTAGCTGAAGAACGCTACCATTGTCAATTACTTTTTAGAAAGACATGCTAAATGTAGTAAACCTAAAAATATTTCAAATTTCAGAGAATCAAGTCTTTCATCTTGTAATCAAAAAAGAAAAGAAACACAACTGAGGACAAATTGTTGCTACATCCTAGTCATGTGTCACAGCCTACCAAGCGGTCATGTGAGTGAAGGCTGCCATAACTACTGGATTGAGACATGTGGGAAGTGGAGGTCCCCAGAATTCCACCAAAACCAGGCTGGCTCATCCCATTTGATGAACTCCAAAGGTCAGACGAATTGTGGGTCCCATCTAAGAGAAAAAGAGAAATATGAAATTCTCCTTAGCTAATTTTTTTTTTGTTATTTTAATCATAATAACAAAATTCAGAAAGTACTCTCATATTTTTCCTGTCCCTTTTTAACCTAGTCTTATATTCAGCTTTCTTTCCTACCAATTATATAATTGCTAGTTTAAAAGAAGTAATGAAACTTTCTGGCTAGAGGGGGGGAAAAAACACAACTCAAAATCTATCTATATTAGGTAGATTATTATATAAATCCTTAGACAATCTAAATTTAAATCAAGTAATATAAAAAAGTGCCAAATTTTGGGACCGGTGGAATTTAGTTTTTGGTTAAATATCCACCATTAACAACACATAAGCTGTTAATTTATAACAAGCAATGTACATTACATCAAACATTCTGAAAATTAGTAAAAGTTTCTCTAGAAGCAAACAAATATAGTAATGACTGTATTATAGTCAGTCTTAAAATGAAATGTCAGCAATGACTTCACTCAGCAACATCATTTATGTAGTAATTATTGCCTATGTACAGTATATGCTTTCTTCCCAAAGACCAAAACCATAGGAAACCAAATAAAGATGATTTACTAGATTTGAGAGGAAACACAACACTTTTTCTTTCTTAGTAGAGTTTTTTCTGTGCTATGATATGATATTCACTATTTATACTGGTAATTAATTCCATGGGTGGTATGAGTCTGTAATTTAAACAAGAAACTAGAGTTTGTTAACAGTTTTCATACATTTAAATTCTAAACAGAGAAAGAGCTGTTTTATTTTTCTTAACTGAAGTACTTTTTAAGTTCTATCAATTCTAGATGGGCACTCCAATAGTTTGCTATATAATCCAACTACACTGTAGCCAGCATTAAATAGTACTTGAAAACTTTATAACTCAATTTTAATTTACTTCAGTTAAATAATATCTGAATTCCCATACAGGTATTTTCTTTCCTCACACCTTTACATTAGCTAATATACATTAGCTATATATTTGACAACTACTGATAATACTTACCTTGCATGAAGAAAGTGCTAGCAAACATACTAGTTGGTGGTTTGGGAGATGGATAACTAGGAGATTCACGGTTGAAATCATCTGAATTTGGGGATGGCGCATATACCTTAAAAATTAAATAGGAAATTTAATTAAAATCTAAATGACATCAATATTATGTTCAATGAGTGCTACATTTCACAATGGGCCTAAAAGACTTATTTAATATTTATAAAAGCCTACCACAAATCCAAAGAAATTGCCTAACTGTATATACAAAATATCTAACTTGGTTACTATTTAGCATGTTTAGTTTCAGCTGATTATGAGGTAAAATACTACGAAAAAAATTTCCTATAATGCATCTTTGTGTGATAATTACCCCAAATAACTGATAAGTCACAGATGTTAATAGCTTTGCTTATAAAACACAAATCTCATATATGTATAGATTCATAATTCAAAATAAGATGACAAAAACCATGTCCTCTGATCATATAATGAAATAAAATTTGGGTTTACTTTTCACTTAAAGACTTATCAGAACCAAAATGAGCTAGATTAAATGTTACTATTATATATATACTATTATATATATACTATTATATTATATATATATTATATATACTATTATATATACTATTACATATACTATATATATACTATATATACTATATATATATATACTATATATATATACACACACACACTATATTTAAAAAAAAATTTTTTTTTTTGAGACTAGGTCTTGCTATTTTTGCCCATGGAACCACAGGCTCTCGTTGCCTGGGGTACCACACACTCAAGTGATCCCCAGCCTCAGCTTCCCAGATAGCTGGGATTACAGGGATTACACCACACCCAGCTCTTTTTTTTTGGAACTAGGTCTCACCATGGGCCCCAGGTGGAACTCGAACTGCGATCCCTGGCCCCAGCCGCTTCATAGGCTGAAGTTTACAGGCATGAGCCACCGTTATATTTAAATTTAATACTGTTACTATTAAAACATAACCAAGAAAGGCAAAACTATAACTTTGTAGAGTTAGCAAAATAAAAACCGAAATCTGCTGAGGGATTCTTGAAACTAATTCCTTAGTTTCAAGTAAATTGTCAAGTCTAGAACAGCTTTAATCTCATTTGTCAAAGCAGTGTTAATTTTCTATGGTAAACTGTTGCTTTTCATAAGCAAAGTATGAACATTTTGAACTGTCAAATGACCAACATTTTCATTCCTCTGGAAAACTAAATGAACTGCCAAATAACCTTAATGATCAAAACAGGATCGATTTTTTATGACTACTGAAACCAGGAAAGAAAAGAACATTTTAGGTAAAACATGGTCTAAAAGTAAAAAGTAAGCCACGAATCAGGAAAAATGGAAAGATATTTTATCGTAAGTAGAATATAAAACATTAAGTTTGCTTAGTTTGGTAAGGGTACACCATTAAGCATCACTTCAAAATAAAAATTCTAAGTGTTCACTAAAGTGAAGAAGCAATAATCATTAAAAGTATAGAAGCAAGTGTAAAAATTCACACACAATTTTTCCACAGACATATAATTTCTAAAATTACACACAAGAAACTTAATGGTTATACCTTGTGACTTAGAATTAGGAAGCAAGGTGTTTACTAGGAAGGAAGGTGCCTGCAGTATGTCCTTCTACACACTTTGATGTTTTTACCCTGACCATTTAGTTTCACACATTGAAAAACAGGTGGGGAAGCACACACCAAGAATAAAATGGGAGCCAAAAGTACCACTTCTCTTAGGCATTAAATAACTATAATGTCTTTGGGCAAATTACCTAACCTTCTACACACAATTTTCTCATTTTTAAGACAATGCTAACAATACCTGTATGAGGGTAAGAGAGGCTGATGGGGAAATCAGACAACATATATAAAATGTTTAGAATAGTAAGCACTCAAAAACAACTAGCTAATAGTATTGTTCTATTCTTTTCATAGGAGCAGTTCTAGTATTAAATACCTCTTTCACAAGACTAGAGTCAAAAACACATTATGGTACCTGAGAAGTTTGTGGTAAGATATATTCCTAAGAATTATCAAAAAGAATTCTAAATAGGAGAATATAGCAGATGAAAAAATTTAATGTAAGAAATATTTTTCTAGTTCTATACCATTACATAAATGTTAATATGAAATAAATTAGGTATATACAAACGTGTTTGGAATGTAAAAGTTTTCAGAAAGGAATTCTACACTTTTGTTTAAGCTTTAGTCTTTAAAACATAGTCACAGCTAGATAGATGGTCTTTCTTTGTCTCCTTTACATAAAGTCAAACTAGGCTGAAACTACAAAAAAGCAAAACCAGTATAATATAGATGCAGGCCAGGTACGGTGGTGTGTGCCTGTAAATGGCAGCCTGGGAAGCCGTGGCAAGGACCAGGGACTGCGGTTCGAATCCTGCGGCAACATAGTAAGACCTAGTTCCAAAAAAATAGCTGGGCATGCTGGCGCATGCCTGTAATCACTGCTACCTGGGAAGCTGAGGTTGGGGTCTGCTTGAGTTTGTGGTACACCAGGCAACGAGAGCCTGTGGTTCCACAGGCAAAAACAGTGAGACCTAGTCTAAAAAATAAAAAAAAAAAACCCAAAAACAAACAAACAAACAAACAAACAAAAAACAGGATAGCCGGGCACGGTGGCTCGTGCCTGTAAGCTTCGGCCTATAAAGTGGCAGGGGCTAGGGACTGCGGTTTGAATCCTGCTCGGGGCAACATAGCGAGACCTAGTCCCAAAAAATAGCTGGGTTTGGGGGCGCACGCCTGTAATCCCAGCTACCTGGGAAGCTGAGGCTGGGGATTGCTTGAGTCTGTGGTACCCTGAGCCTGCTTGAATCGGTGGAACCCTGAGCCTGCTTGAGTCTGTGGTACCCTGAGCCTGGGAAGCTAAGGCTGGGGATTGCTTGAGTCTGTGGTACCCTGAGGCAATGTGAGCCTGCGTTTCCATGGGCAAAAACAGCGAGACCTAGTCGCCAAAAAACCCCCCCAAAAACCCAGTATAGATGTATAACAAAGTACAAATGGGAATAAAGTTTAGAAGACAGAAATAAAACACATGCCTTTTTTGTCACAAATGCCTGTTTTATATATACACTATAGACTTTAAAGTATGAAATATAAAATTCTCTAATTGTACGTAGGTTATGAACAGAAACAGTACATAAGCCTCCATTGATAAAACTATAAAAAAAAGCTTTAGTTCATGTATTAGCCACACAAAAAAATTTATGTAAAGTCAGTTTAAATTGATACATAATTTGTTAGTTATCCTTCTTGCCATTCAATTCACTATATCGTGTATAAGATACACTAACACTTCAAAAGTTTTTAAATGCTTGCAATTACAAAAGTAAATAAAGGGCTTAAACCTGACTTAATGGATTTATAAAAATTGTTATCAAATGAAAGAGAATACACTGATCAGATAATGGTTATTAATGGTTGTCATGGGGAGCAAGAAAATGAAGATATACTATAAAAAAGCAGAGGAAGAGAGTGGACTACTCTTTTGTAAATATTTTGAAGCTGTAGGGAGAAAACAGGCTTTGCTTTGGAGGTAAAGTTTGTTTTTAATGTTATTCTTCATAAACAGACTTGGTAAAAAAATAAGTAGATTTTTAAAGCATAGTTTTTATAAATGAAAATGGTGAAAAACCCTAAACTACTGTGTTTAGAATTTATTTACCAATATTAGCTCAAAGACTTAATCAACAATTTTTTTATAAATAGTTCTCAAGGAGGCCATCTAACAGCATTTTCAAACACAGGCCAGATAACCTCACTTTTGGTGTCTTAACCATAGCTTAAAAAAACATAGATGCAATGTTATGAAGCAGCATTTGTGCCATTCTCGATTTTTCACATCAAAGAGTTCTTGCGGCAAAGCTCAACTGATGTGGTCTCAAAGATTTTATTAACTCCAGATGTAGGGAAACAGTCAGCCAATTCCACAAAAAGAGTAAGTCTCTTTTAGTTACAATCAGTACTGGCCACAAATTAAAAGCAGACTGCTTATGTCATCTGATCACCTGCATATAGTTGCCAGTTTTTTCCTTGTTAATGATCCAATCGTATGCTGAAATCTTTAGTATGATTTTGTATTACAACAATCTTAAAATTAAGAGAAAGGAATATGTATACTTTTTGATGATTAAAACCTACCAGGAGTCAAATTATTTCAAAGAGAAATAGAAAAAGGTATAATTGAGTAAATTCAAATAAAGTATTAGAAATTTTGTTTAGAATTCTAGCCTCAATCAAAATGTCTGGCCTACAGTAGCTATCATGTTTTTCTTCTTTTCCAAGTGCTATATTTTCCTCCTTTCAGAAAAGGTGATGAAAAGATTCTGTCTGCTGGACAGAATAATATTTATTCCAACTCAAATGAACATAGCTAAAAATCTAAAGATTTTACTGTGAAGTATGATTGGAAAGAATAAAATCAGATTACTATCTTTAATGTCTTTATTCTATCCACTGAAACTTAATTTTTAAGAGTGATAGAGTACTTCAGTGATGAGTATTTACAGTAGCTCTTTATAGTGATCACACAATTATCCTTGGAATATTTTAGCTTATACAACTAATAGGAGTCAAATTAGTAAAAACAGATTTCTGATAACCAAAAAATTAGGGAATACTACTCTGTTTAGCTATTGAAGCTGGGGTGTGCATCATGCTCTTGATTTCAATCCATCTTTTTTTATAATTAGTATTGGCAATATCCTTGAAAGTCAGGGAGGTAAAATGATTTCCTGACAGTTACTGAGAAAGTATATAAAGTACAGGAGCTTTGTGAAAAAGTGACCTTTTTAAAAATCTTGTCACATTCAGTGATAAATTAAAAGATGATGTCATTCCCTATTCTTTTATAAAAATAGATCCAAGCTTGTGCAGTGGCCACTATTTTTCCGTGTCCCAAATGATGAAGAGATGAGTTGGGAATTTTCTTTAGTATGTGAGAATATACTCTATATCCTATTTAAGATACCCCTCCTCCACAGAAAATAATTAATCGTTGAAATGAGCAAGTCAATATGTTTCTGCAATCATGTTTGTATTATTTGTATGCTGTACAATACTGTAGCCCTTAGTTAAACCTATCTATTAAACATCTGATTAAGTGAATAGTATGAGGAACTAAAATTTTAAAAGAATTTTAATTTAAAGTCATAAGACTATTGTCTGCTGTACTGAACACATGTTTAGAGAACATTCCTTACCCAGGATTTCAAATTCCATAAATTTATTTCGAAAGAAATAGCTTATGAATCTCAAAACCCCCAAGGCCTATGAAAAACAAAATCAGCAGCCCTTAGTTAAATCTATCTATTAAACATTTAAGTGAAAATAGAATGAAGAACTAAAATTTTAAAAGAATTTTAATTAATTTAAACAGTCATATGACTATTGTTTACTGTATTGAACACAGATTTAGAGAACATTCCTTGTGCAATATTTCAAATTCCATAAATTATTTTGAAAGAAAGTCTATGAATCTCAAAAACCTGAAGGCGATGAAAACCAAAATCAGCACAAACTATCAAATATTTTTAGAATACCTTCATTTAAATTGGAAAGATGGAGAAATTTATGTATTTTATTGAACATTCTATAACAAAGAAATTATTTGTACTTAGAGCTTCTACTAATACTTTGTCAAGAAGGTTTGAATAGTAGTTCTCTTTAAGCTCCCATGTTGAATAATAAACATGCTAACATATACCAACATAGTCTATCCAACATGTGAAAAGTTAATACTACTACAAGAAATCATCTTCAGTATAATCTTTATCAGCTTACCAGAGTAACAATTTCATTTAACCTATTATGATAATTTCAAAATAAAAATATAACATTATATTCATAAACTCTCACCATGTTTTATATTAAATAGTAAAAACTTTACAAGATCTACCCGAGTACTACAATTGAATAAAAAAGTTTAGGTTACTGAGGAAGAAAAAAAGACCACTAAAATCCTGCCCTAAGTCAAACCCTAGCTTAAAAAACTACAAGCCCCGTGTCACTAATTTATAGAATATTCGCATTTAAAGGTCAACACTCAAAAACAAAGAAATGAAAATTAGGTTATAATTTTAAGAATTTTTAAATTACTTTTGATCAACCCACACAAGTTTCAAACATATAAGTTTGCTTTTACATCTGAATTTTGTGGGGTCTGAATTTAGTAAAAAGAAGTTGTTTAAAAAAAGAGTAAATAAAAATTACTTTAATTTATTCATTCACATAAGGGTGTTTGGTAAGAACTAGAGGAAGCCACAGAAATGTCTTAAACAGTACTTCCTATAATATTTTTTTATCATTTTGGATCGATTATTTTCTCTGAATATTAATTGTATATACAATCAGATGAAAAGCCTATTGCAAAATTTTAAATTTCTGAAATTTACTTCTGACTATTCTTGTTTATTTTCTAATCAAAATAAAAATGAATATACTCCCCCAAAGGTATTAACACATCTAAATAAATCTGTGAAACAGCAGTCTGAGTTAAGAATTTCACAGTATTTATCACAATAGCTACTATTTATTAATGCTTGAATGAGATTTGATAAATACCCCAAAGTATTTAATATTAAATAGAGTAAGTTAATATTAAATAGAGATGGCAAATTCTGCCATAAAGTTCAATTTACCTACTAGAGTTTTTAATGGTAATTCCAGGCCTAAGGGGAGGAAATACTTGGAGAGTTCCAACAGTAACTACCACAAGAACTGAAACCACAAGGCATCATAAAGCAAAATGTCTGAAGCACAATGACTAACTCAGGAACATACGAGCTATCTCTATGGAAGTCCTTTTTCATCTAATTAGTCTGGAAACACAACTGGAATTCTATGAAAGGACTATATGTTTATATTTTCAGCAGTTTCATAAATAAAAAGATTAGTATCTCTCCCTCAAGAATTTCCAGAGACATATTTAGGGGTGAAAAAAATTTTCTTACATAACAATAATAAGAAAAAAAAGTTTTAAGTACAAAGTAGCTCAAAATCAATTACTACACTTTTGCTAACAGGTAAAGTTAAATGTTGATTTTCCATTTTTAGACAAATTTCTTTTTAGGTTTATATCTATGCAGCACATTTTCATTTATTTTAAGTAACAATACTGGGCACATCATACTACCTCTTTATTGCACTTACTTTTATAATAACTACAATTTTTTCCTTGAAGGATTAACACAGAATTTTTAAGAAACTAGGTTTGCAACTTGTATGCTGGGAAAATATAATAGACAAATCAATGAATACGACTTCTCTCTACCTATATTTGAAAGAAAATTTAGATCTAACAACATAGCACCTGATCCCCTTTCTTCACCACATTCATGAACTAGTGGAAAGGGATACAAATTTCTTCCTAAAACATTAATAAAGCTGAACAGTGACAATATACTCTCCTTGCAAGGCCTGAATTGTTAACTCACTAGTATTCATATTCACTTGAATCAAGGGGAAAAAAAAAGACCCTTTTTGGTTTCATATATCATATAATTTTCTTGGTATAAAGTATCAAGAAAAGCTCTTGATATAAAAGAAAGAAAATTTTAATAAAGGAAAAATCAATATAGGCTTAAGCTCTTTATCATTTTCTATCTTTACATTCTTTCTTCCATCTGAGTAGTCATTCTTTAAATGATGCTAGATTTAACTCTACCAGACCCACAGAAAGCCTAGAAATTTGAATTTAACTGTATTTTCCTCTCTCATGTTAATTAGCAATGAATTTCCAATGGAACAGAAACATAGCTCTATACACTTATACTGGTTTCTCTGCTTTTATTAATTGAAATATTTATTTGAAATAAAAGTCTCAGAAGTAGTCACACTACAATTTTGTCTACTTGATGCTCCAATTCTTATTAAAATACAAACTGCATGGGCAGGAGGTGTCAAAGCCATAGCTAAGATAGTTTCTAGTACTAAGTTCTATTAGACAAGGAGATCTGTTAGCATAATTTCCTGGGTTTTTAAACATATATTGGGTAGCTTTAAGTTCCTTATCTTAAATAGAAACTAGTAAAAATTTGCTTGACTGACCATATCAATTAGCATTCATAAAATCAGTAGTCTAATCATGTATATATAAATATAAATGCAATATATATTTAGTCAAAAGAAAGATCTAATTTTTTTTTCAGTTATATTTCCTTTCCAATGTAGTATACTTTAATACAAATGGTAGTAAGGATGAATGATGGAAGGCCTTTTACCATGACTAATTTACTTGCTTTGGTTGATATAAAAGAGGAAACCTACTACTGGGCAGAGAGACCTGGATTCAATTCTGTTGTCAGCACTTACTAAGTAGGATCTGAACAAGCTGTTAATGTCCTGAATCTTCCTTTCCATATTTATGAAGTTAAATGAGGTAAACACAAAGTCTTCAGCATAGTTTCTGACACAGAGAAGTCCTAATAATCATGTTAATTCCTATCTTTTCTTTCCCAGATTCCAGCCAAAGAAGCTCAATATTCAAAATGTGCAAAGTTTGAGTTTTAAAACCTGGATTTTTGTATTGTCCTTAATAAGATTAAAGTAATCCCTGATATAATTAAGAGAGCATCATGTCTGTACTTGCTGCAATTTTTATACCTGGAACACACTGTAGCATCTTCAGCTCAAGGCCTAGAAAATGGAGGCTGATCAGATCAGGGGAAGGTCGAAACTCCAGAATCCTCAAGGTGAAGAAAACGGAATCCTCTCCTCCCAAAACTTTCCTTCCTTTACCTCTAAGACTTTCTACCTTTCTGCATAAAGGACACAATTTAGTCATATCAATGAAAAAATTGGAGGCAGGCTAAATTTTCTATAAAATAAGGTACCATAGAAACTCATTATCGTTACTATTTTAAAAAATCTCATAAAATTACAATATTCAAAAGTTTTAAATTCCCTACTATAAATACATTATAATCTTACAATATAGTATATAATACAGCTACACTAGAGCTATATGTGATACAGAATACTAAGCCCTTCTCTTTTCAAATAGTAGGGGAAATAGAGTTAACAAATACAACTTTCTTTTCTGGACATGTATGTCCAAGCCTATTACTATTTCCAATAATCTGACACAACCACATAACCTTAATACAAAAAGGTTCTTCTCTGATTAATCTGCTCTTCTTAGGAGTATTATTATTATTTGTTCTATTATTAAAATAGTCCAAACATCCTTAAGTACAAGGAATTAACTTGAAATCTTAAAAAAACAAAAAAGGAAAGCATTCTATTAAAGAAAGGCATCGCTTAGAATGTCTTACTCTTTGATAACATTAATAATGGAATCATAAGCATGAAATCACTGAGAACTTACTTGCATTTCAAAATACTAATCTCCGCCATTATCTTAAGTAGATAAAAGTAAAAGTGAACTTAAATTTAATCTGTTCACAAGAGAATTAAATAAAATTTCTATCAACTCAAGCAAGGAAATATATTTCACCCAGAGTTCAAATACACTAATGTGTTAGATTTTACTATAAAGCATTGATGGATAGATATTTCCTAGCATATACTGAAATGAGGCTTTACATAGTCTCTGATAATATAATTGCATATTACTTTTTTTGTTATTTTAAGAATTACATGAGAGTAACAATAAAAGACTGTGGGTGATAAGATATAGAGGACTAAAACAATACATCATCTCTTTATGCATATTTCAAGAACATAAATGTCACCTTTGACCAATATCAGGCATAGGCTATCAATTTTCAAGCTACATTTCTCTATCATGTCATCTACCATAAGCCTGGAAATACTTAATATGATCAAAGCTGTTCTCTCCCTTCCCCCAACCAATGTAGAACAAAGAAATGTAATAGAATGATGATCTGTGTTCTCAAAAGAATAAAATCTAAACTCAATTTGAGCTATAGTTTCTTTGCTTCAGGGGTGCTGTATAATTAATTTTACTAAAGTAACTCACTCTGTCCTTCCCCACTTCTCTCTCCCCTCTGCCCCCCCTTCCCCACATCCACACCCACCCACCATCCCTACCACCCCTTAAATACAGTGCTGTCCTTAGAATTGGACATTTTCAAATTTAACAGATAGTGGGTAAGGAAATTCTAGATTAGGTCATCTCATTTATATTATCTTTGACATTTTCTAAAGCTCTGCTCGTACAGGCAGCTTGAATAATTTTTAAATTAGTTTAAGTATATTTTGGCCTGGTTACTGTCTGTTAAGAATGCTAACCCAGAAGTTTACAACCAAATTTTAATGAATTCCAAAGAGGTCTTACACTAAAGCACTTAGAGAAAGAAAAATTATTTTCATTAGTTCTCACACACCCTGGTTAGCGTCACATGCTACTTTAAAACATTTTCAAGTGATAAAAAGAGATGGGACAAACATCCGATTTTATATCTACTTCAGGGAAATGTAATTAAATGTTTAGTATAATCTCAAACACTAACATTAAAAATGGCTCCACTTTCAATTCCCACATCCCCAAATCAGCAAAGTTTTATGTGTATTTAATAAGTTATTTTGGGGAAATCTTATTTTTTTCTTCCAGAAAAGATTGAGGAGGAAAATACTGAATTCCCAACCTAAACCCAAGTTTGTTATTCATTAGTATAATATTTTTATAATGTTTATCAAATACCTTACAAAATAATTCTTATTAAATATTCCAGAAGTTCACTTTCTTCTTAAGAGTATACAAAATCCTCGGACTTAAAGACATTTTTGCATGAACATATTAAATAATTGAAAACTAGAAAAATCTTAGCACCAAAGAAATGTATTTTAAAATATCTACGTGCTATAAACTGACCACAAATACATTCTTTGGAAAATGTATAAATGCATTCTTTGAAAAATAGTGACTTATTTCATGAATCTGTACAGGGTCAAAATTCTAGTTTGATTGGAAACAGATGGTATCCCAGCAAAGTTAGGCTCTGGACCTGAAACTCCAAACAGGAAATACGGCCCTAACTAGCTGACTGCTTCCATAATCATTCCCAGAGCTTCATACTTGTTATTTTTCTGCATATCCAAGATGACTTTCATGTTTCTCTTCTATCTACAAAGCATCAAATAATCCTCAAAATATATGTATGTGTGTATATGTTTTATGTATATCTGTTACATGCTTTTCAATATAGGAAAACATTAAGTACTTTCAAG
Source organism: Uropsilus gracilis (assembly GCA_004024945.1). NCBI lineage: Eukaryota > Metazoa > Chordata > Mammalia > Eulipotyphla > Talpidae > Uropsilus > Uropsilus gracilis. The sequence goes on from PVHY01004925.1 coordinate 73,624, forward strand.
CTCTTTGTTAGTAAAAAATTAGCGATTAAAAATAATAACTCACAAATTCAAGTTTGTTTCCTATGCTTTATTTAAAAAGTAAAAGCCAACAACTATTGAATAGCTGTGCTAAAGGCACAACCTTACTGATGCTATACTTAACAAAGAAATATACAATCTAAATGTACTGCACAAAGTGATAAAAACAAAACCTCACAGGTTTTAGCAAAAAGCAATTAATTGACACGGTTTTCCATTAAAGTCAGTTAGAAGCTGTAAGAAATAAAAATAAAAACTTACCGTTTTCCCATTGTAGTAATACATCAAAGAATTGCTGCCCATTCCAGGGACAGGATAAGCACAATACATGCTGATTTTGAAAATGTTACTGCTTGCAGCTAACACACACAGCTTTTCTCCAAAACATACATCCACACAGCCAAACAGAGTTAAGTCTTCAGCACTATGCATCTACACATGGATCTACTCAAAAGGAACTTATGCAAAGCAGGACTGAACCAACTCACAGAGCAGAGAGGGAGGGTTTATGCTGTGAGTAACCTCTCTCAATTTCTATCAAGTTCTTGTATTGGTGGAGGATAGGAGTAAGATAATCATGGGGCATTTAAAAAAATACAAGTAACTTATAGTGAAAAGAGATACAGTGTTTTGGGGATAAGTGTCTCAAAGAAAGGGGGACTGACATACCTTCTGCTAACCTATTTTAGTTTAATTAAATTATAGAATACTTACGGCAGGGAAACCTAGCTTACTACACCTCTAGCAATATTACAATCTGGTGTGGTCTAAAGTTGTTTCCAACTTTGATAAACACCCGATCAAGTAATCAGGAATTGGAAACATTGAATCATGTGTAACAAGAAGAATCCACACAGTTAAGCCTTATATAAAATCACCTCCTGGAGAAAGCAAACCCAGTCATGTAAGTACCTCTTAAATACTAGAACAATGCATTACCTTTTTAAGTTATAAAAATCATACTGAAAGGAACATATTACATGAAAAAGTTCAGTTCAAAACCTAAATAATTATTTTAAAAAACAAATGTTCTTAAAACATATTTAGTAATACAGATTTTCAGATACAAATTTCCTTAAATTCCTCATCTAAACACCAGTTAAAAGTTTATAATGAATTGCAGTCTTTCAGAACATCTAATATGCATTAAGCAATACAGTAACTAAATAGAAAAAACAAACAATGTTTTGTTTTCTCTTACATCAAAGTATGAAAGGCTGGTATGTATAGACAAAATGTGCATGTTGGCTGATGAACTAAAAACAGTTTCTTAGAAGTTTTTCTTCCTTTTAAGTTCATTATTGTTCTAAAGGAATATTTTATATAGTCATATTTTTATGTTAATGCTTACATTTCTAAAAAAGAAAAATACTGTGGAATAACAATAGAGTTTTTAAAAATTCATCATACTTCTAAGTCAAAAAGCTTTTAACACCATAAATACATGTTCCTCACACACAAACACATTTTTTTATTTTAAAATTTTCAACTAGTTTTTGATGTGAATTCTAATCCAAAAAAAAGGGAGTAGCAATAGCTTCTTTTCTTGCCATAAAAATCTCTTTGTATTTTTTTCTTTGTACCTTACAGGTCCTACAGAATGTGTCTATCAAGAGAAGAGGTAATAAATTGTAAAAAGAGTCACATCACTTTTTTAAAGGCACTTTTCATGAAGTAGAATTCCCCTAAGATGTATTCATATTCTATGAGGCACCCCATCCTGCCCTATTTTTATGAAACATACTAGTCAAATTATAGTGATAAAACCAAATCAAACATAAAGTCAGCTAACTTTACAATGTTTTAAAAGCTGATGGTATCAGAAAAAACAATAAAACCTCCCCACACTCTCCAGATATAGAAAAGGTTAGGCAGCAGCTGCAAAAGAACATCACTGTACAGCAGACTATTAAAATGCCAGTCTGCAGAGTGGTTGGTAACTTCCTCCCTCCTGAGAAACCACAAAGACCCATTTCAAACCTTAGAGAACTGTGTAAAAAGCTTTGATTTACAATTAACAATGCTATGCCTTAAAACCATTCAAGTAAATTTTAGTCTTTCATTGACAATCTTTTTCTACTGCTACTCTTTAAAAAGGAAGAAAATCTCCAATCTAAAAGAAGTATCCTTTTCCTGTCAATGACTGAAAATTATAAACTTACTTTTGAATAGAAAAGGAGGGGGAATAGAGGAAGAAGCAACAAAGTACTGTCAGTACTTCAAGATTTTTATCCTAACTCACTGCTCCAACTCAAGAAAACTTTTATATGTTGGTTAAAAAAAAAAATCTGCCTATTTCTACAGAAGTGAGGTTCACTTCTTTGAAACTTAACAGAAAAAAAAGTGCTGTGTTTTCCTAAAAACAAACATCATAGGGTAAATCCATCTATGCAATCTTGGCTTTAAAACACAATGAAAATTTAAGCACATCATCATCAGTTTTTTATTTTGGAGGCAACTTATAATACACTGAGATAATTATTCATGCAAAAAGGAAGCTCCAAGCCAGACATGATAATCTTTTACTAAATCAGTTATTTAGGCAACTAGTTAAGATTTGCTATTAAAGCTGAAATGTATATTAAATGTAATAGTTTCTAAACAGAAACTAACATTCTTCTGAAAAACACACATAAAATACATCCATATATATATGTGTGTATTTAAGAGGCTCTTCCCCAATCTGCAACAGACACTCAGTAAACACTACTGTCTAAATAGAGAAAAGATGTAGAAACTTCAGAAAGAGAGATGTGTGGAGATCAATTTACATACAAGTAACATCAAATTCATTCGCTAAAAATTTAAATCAAGAAAAATGGCAGTGATCTAAATAAAATGACCCTATATTCTACTTGTGTGTTATATGGCAAGATTTCTTAAAGTGTTACTTAAAATACATTGTTTTTTGAAGTCTGTCTTACCCAAAAGAAACTAACATTAGCTGATGTAGAATCATTTATTTTATCAAAATCATGTATTATCTCTACAATAAAGAATTTTTTCTCTTCCTCAAAAATGTTTTGTTTTTTAAAAAATCTAATTTAATCTATGTAACAGCTGCAGCACAATTTTTTTCTTAAGGGGAATCATATTACAGGAAAAATGCATAAAGCTGGATCAAGTGCTGCTCTAACCAATGCAGTTGTTTAATCTTTTTTTTTTTTTTCTAAAGGACCATGTCAAGGGTTAATCCTGTGACTCAGTCTCACAAAACAAGTCAGCTGGAAACAAGGCCACTTTTTCAACATGATTTCAGATAGACATGCAGTCTGCACAGAAGCTCTCAACCATCATGCACTTTTTATCCTGAATTGTTTCCACCTACAGTTCTATGTAATTATTAATGTATTATTCTGCAATTATATGATCAGACTTAATACTCATGGCTAGGTAGTCCAACGATGTAAAAAAAAAAATCAAGTTTTATAGCAAAGTGGACATTATGTACATACTAGGAGCATAACTACTGACAATGTTGAGAGCACTGAAAAAAAAACTGACGGGATCATATACCTTTTATTAGCAAACTGATGATTCTTGGCTTAAGAATTCTTTTATTTCACTGATTTTCAAATATGTTTCCCCCCTTAGGGGTTCAGGATGTGATGTTCAAGGCCATTCCAACAGTCATTAAGCACAGACCTAAACTAGAGGTTTCAATGTGCTTTGCCTAAGAATTTACTTTTTAATTAAAGATTTAGGAAAAGATTTTTTTTTCAAGTCTACTCTATGGAGACTTTCTGGGTACTTCAGTTTAAATTCCAGAACCCCATAAAATTTTTTCTTATTTTTATGTTATGAAAAATGGGTCTTTGGAGAGCTTTGCAAAATTTCTTAATTTTGTGAAGAAATTTCTTTGCAAAATTTCTTACCCATGGAATAATTTAATCTATTTTACTGACTCTTTTATATTCCCTGATATCTGGATCACTGTAAATCTCAGCTCTACTTTTAGAACTATCCTTAATTAAGAATGTTTCCATACTGACCTAAAATTCCAAGCAGTTTTCAAAAGAAACATTTAACTGAATCATAAATTATGAATTAATTAAAGCTAGTTAATAATTAATCTTACTGTACATTTTTTCTAAAACAAGCAGGCAACATTCTCGTGTTCCTTAAACGCCAAAGAGCTGGCTAGAAAAGTAAATCTAAAACATGTTCACAGGAACCTTCATGAAAAGTTTGAACATAATTTCTAAGTGAGTCAGTTCTTAGAAAACAAGGCTTTCAGAATGATAAATGAAGCTGAAAGTTCACATGGGAGTATTTCCGCAAATGAACTCTTTATCTTCCTAAGGAAGGTGGGGGTGATGATAGGTTGGAGGGAATGAGTGACAGATTCTACAAGTGGGCAGATTTAAAGCAAAGGACCCTTCTGAGTGCTCTCTTTCTTATCAGCTATAGAGAGATGACTTGTGCGAAAATGCTGAGTCCTAAGTGTGTATCTTTTTAGTTAGACTGGCTAATTACCAGTAAACCAGAAACCAAAATTCCAGGTTTTATATCTGAACATTATACAGGTTTTTCTAGTTATGCACTAAAGTAGTGTTCAGGAAATTGGTACTCATCCTGGCCTTTTTACTATAGGCTCATTGCAAAGAAAATAGACTTTTACAAAAAAGAAACAAGAATATAAAACTCTAGAAAAATAATACACCTCTCAAGTCAAACTAACACCCAATATTTATTATGTGAAAATAATGCTGTTACTCTGAAATCATATAGGACATCTTCAGATTTCACAATATCACTCCCATCTTACTGATGCCAATCAACTAGTAAAAATGCTTCCAAATTCTGCCTTCCTACTAGATAAGAATCTAAAAAAATAAAATAAAATAAAATAAATCAAGGACCTGATTTTGTGATCTACTCTATGAAGGAACTGTTCCAACAACACCGTGATTACGATTACTTCAAATTTAGTCAAACCAATAATCAGAGTTATAGTGGATGACTGATCTAAGTACTCATGTACACAATTTACTTGGTATTGGCTGGAAATGAGGAGCATCAACACATAAACACATGCTTCTCAGAAGAGTGAACACATACTAAAGTTCAAAAATCACATCATCTGTTGCAGACACAGAACATCAAATGGCAAGACTTAAAACCTAGCTTCACCTCCTTGAGGAGAAAGTAACTGAATCTCTCTATAAGGTAAATAAATAGTATACCCTGACATTGACAGAAATGGAACTGACATATTATTCAAAGTTTCTAAAAGGCAATCATTAGAAGCCCTTCAAAAGAAATAAAACCATCATTGCTGAGAATATGTAAAACCTAAAGCAAATTGCAGGTTTCTTTTGATAGCAAAGTATGACAAAGCAGTTTTCTTAGAACAGTTAAAGGAGGGGGACAATCTCCCTCCCTGTTAATTCCTATATCTCTTGGCTGTCCATTTCTTTCCTAACATGAATTGCAGTTTGTCACGTTTTATTTACTTCTTGAAATACCACAGCAAGAGCATCATTAACTATGCTGCAACTTGATAATTTTCCTGCAGATGGCTCTATAATCATAGGACTGCCTAATGGTGTGTATGCATGTGAAAAAAAAGAGGACAGGTTTTTTTAAATTCCTGAATAAAACAGCATTTCTAAAGAGTTTCAAGACTAGGACAGGCTTTGCATTATTAATTTACTAGATAACAACAAAATAAAACTGTAAGTAAAGAAAGCTGTTACTTTAAATTATCTACAGAATGTTGGTCTTGGATCAAGTGAATGCTATATTAAGGAAAGCATCACTTGTTTCTGTCCCTTCTGACCTGTGCAATATTTTTTCATCTAAGTGGGGAAACACCAGGTCCTTTCAATTTATGAGAAATGTAACAGCAACAAGATACTATTTTAATTTATTTTTGAAGAGTTCAGGGGTAACATCTACATTTTAACCTAGAGCCATTTCAAAAATGTGCAATCTGAAGCTCTAAATAACATGTATTAAGTTAACTCTTCTGGCTCTCAATCTGTTTGTTTCAGTAAAAATTCTGCTAGTGCTACTAAATTTTTAACACTTTGTACCTTTAAGTGACTAAATGTTCAGAGTCTCCCAAATCATTCTGCCTTACATTTTGTAATGATCAAGTGACAAAGCAAATTTTAGTTATATCCCTTGGAAGAAATGAAGATCATGAGACTAGGTCTCATGATTTTTTTTTTTTTTTTGAGACTAGGTCTCGCTATTTTTGCCTGTGGAGCCACAGGCTCTTGTTGCCCGGGATACCACAGACTCAAGCAATCCCCAGCCTCAGTTTCCCAGGTAGCTGGGATTACAGGCACGTGCCACCATGCCCAGCTATTTTTTTGGAACTAGGTGTCGCTACGGGCCCCAGGTGGGACTTGAACCGCGATCCTTAGCCTCTGCTGCTTCATAGGCTGAAGCTTACAGGCACGAGCCACCGACCCCAGCGCAAAAGATTTATCTTAAAAAGAGTTGTTTCTTTCTTTCTTTTTTTTTGAGACTAGGTCTTGCTATGTTGCCTGGGGTACCACGGTTTTAAGTGATTCCCCAGCCTCAGCTTCCCAGGTAACTGGGATTATAGGTGCCAGGATACCTAGCTATTTTTTGAGACTTTGTTGCCCCAGATAGGTCTAGAACCCAGGAACTCAAGTGATTCCTAGTCTTGGCCTCCCATCCTAGGCAGGGATTAAAAGTGTGCACCACTGTGCCCAGCCAAAAAGAGCTGTTTCTTACTATTAAAATTCTGGTGACAATACACAACAAAAGTCAAATCTTTTTTTTTTTTTTTTTGAGACTAGGTCTTACTATTTTGCCCATGGAACTGCAGGCTCACGTTGCCCAGGGAACCACAGACTCAAACAATCCCCAGCCTCAGCTTCCCAGGTATCTGGGACTACAGGTTTGCGCCACCACGCCCAGCTATTTTTTGGGACTAGGTCTCACTGTGTTGCCCCAAGCGAGAAACCGCGATCCCTACTCCCAGCTACTTCATAGGCTGAAGCTTACAGGCACGAGCCACTGTGCCCAGCTTAATATCTCATTTTAAAAATATATCTGATGCAGTATATAATGAATGGGGAAGACATTGGAAATGTTTGTTCAACATGCAACATGGAGCAAAGCTTGATGTGCTTCACTGGAAAAGAAAATATGTCAACTCAACCAGTGTCCCTTATAAACAGATTTAACAGAAAACTCTAAAAACAAAGACTGTATAAGTGTATCCATGTTACAAGTACATAAAGTAGGGCATAAGTATTTTCTTTCTCAGCAGTATTCTGTAGTGGGAAACAGAGTTTTGTCAGGTTCCAGACACTATGGAGTCACATCATATAATGAACAAGAGCACTGAACGAATAGTCAGAAGACAGGAATACTGGTTTATTTCAGTTCTGCCTCTCAAATGGTGGGAGCTTAGGGCAGGTCATTGGATTTCTGTGAGTTTAAGTTTTCATTCCTGCAATGTGCAGGCATTAAACTGAACCAAAGATTTCTAGATATATCAAACCAATAAAACCTTTTATTATCTACTCCACCCCAAAACAATAAATTCCTATTTTATAAGGATTGTTTCCCAAACTTAATGAATTATGAATAATTTTCCTTAAAAAAATAGAAGTGTATGTAATTTATATTCAGAACTGATAAAAATGAAAATGAAACAATGCCGTATTGAGCTGAAATAATTCTGTGAAAGAAATTTGATGTTTTAGATACCATGGATAATTTTATTTCAATAAACTAATTTTTTATTTTATTTAGTTTTATACACATACTTTTTTAGTTTTGCTAAAATATTTTACATCTTGTCATATTATTACTTTAAAGCGCAAGGCTGTGACTCATTGCTCTGAATGATACACAGTATCCATACCAACCTTAAATTTTTTTTGGTTTTTTTTTTTGAGACTGGGTCTCGCTATTTTTGCTTGTGGAACCACAGGCTCACATTGCCTGTGGTACCATGGACTCAAGCAATCCCCAGCCTCAGCTTCCCAGGTAGCTGGGATTACAGGCATGCGCCACCATGCCCAGCTATATTTTCGGGACGAGGTCTTGCTACATTGCCCTGGGCAGGACTCAAATCCCAGATCCCCAATCCATAAGCTATCCTAACAAGCACGCGCTACTATGTACAACCTTAAATTATATCCTTATAATCAGATCTTCAAGCTGTATAATTAAGTCTAAAGTTTTACATGAAACGAACAGTTGATCCAAAAGGGAATTTAAAACATAATTATAACTTCTCGATGCTAGGCTAAAGGGTAGAAATGCTTTGTAAGTATAGTAACATGTCAGCACATAGAGCACATTTATAAGGGATTCGTTACTTATGTCCACTGCCTAGCAATATTTTCATTTAAAACATCTTCATAAAAGAAACAAAATAATAAAAATAAAAAGTGGGAAGGGTTGACATATGACCAAGAGGAAATAATTCTTATCTTTGTCATTCTTCAATTTGTTTGAAATCAATATTGGTTCCTCAGTAATGTGAAATTGACCTACTAGTCAAACATTTTATTTTTCAGTGACTTCAAACAAAAAGCAACCAATTATTTCATTAACAAAATCTGTTTTTTCAGAAACAACAACCAAAAGATAATTTGAAAAGAGCAGTCTTGTGGTAAGATACCAACACACTTGTCCAGAACAAAGCCAAACCCAACTCATATAGAACTATAAAACAGATTAAGATAACCTGTTGAAACCAAAGAGTTCATTGGAGGGAAATGGGACAGTGATGTGTGGTAGCTTTTCATTTGCTGATTTATAGTCTTTGCTCACAGGCTAATCTATTACTAGTCAAAGAGGAAATCTTCCTTTCTTCAACTGGGAGTGGATAAGCAGGATCACTTCCCACCAGAGATGAAAGGCATACTGGGTCCTGCAGTTTGCTGACATACGTGAGAACCTTTTCTGGGCTGCCAATCTCACTTAAAAAGGGTTTCTGTATATTAATTTTCACAGTTTATTTTTATTTATTTTTTAAATTGTTCATTTTTTCACAACATTGTCTACCCTGAGATTCTCCCACCACCTTAATACCTGTGAATCATCTATGCCTCAATTCTATTGACAGTTTTTAAATTATTCTTGTCCATTTGTTTGTTTTTCCTGCATCCCTCATATAAGTGAGACCATCAGTACTTCTGTTTCTTTCTGATTTATATCTGCTAACAAGATTCCCTCTAGCTACATCCATGTTGCTGCGAATGGCATTTGTCCTTTTTGATGGATAAATAGTATTCCATTGTGAAATTATACCATCACTTTCTGACCCATTTGTCTGTTTTGGGGCACCTGGGTTGCTTTCATATCCTGGCTTTTGTAACTAGAGTAATAAACATCCGATACAGGTGTCCTTTTGAAGTAGAAGTAGAGTTTTTGTAAACTTTGGGTAGATTCTTAGAGTGGGGTTGCTAGATTGAATGGTAGTTCTACTTTCAGTATTTTGAGGGTTCTCCACACAGCTTTCTGTAATAGCTGGACCAGTATGCATTTCTACCAGCAGTGTACAAGTATTCCTTTCTCTTCACAACCATGCCAGCATTTGCTGTTGCCCATTTTTAAAATATGGGCCACTCTTACAGGTGTGAGATGATATCTCATTGTGGTTTTGATTTGCATTTCCCTGATATTAGTGATGTTGAGCATTTTTTCATATGCCTATTGGCCATTTGTATTTCTTCTTTTGAGAAGTGTCATTTTAACTGTTCACCCCATTTTTTACTGGGTCTTTTGCTTTGTTTTTGTTAAGTTGTGTGAGTTCCTTGTGGATCATTATTATCAGATCCTTATCACTTGTAGGGAGGATTCTGCTATAATTTTATATTTTTTTTAATTTTAAATTTTATTTATTAATTATTATTTTTTAGACTAGGCCTCATTATTTTTGCCTGTGGAACCATAGGCTCATGTTGCCTGGGGTACCACAGACTCAAGCAATCCCTAGCCTCAGCTTTCCAGGTAGTTGGGATTACAGGTGCATGCCACCATGCCCAGCTGTATTTTTCTGGAACTAGGTCTTTCTATGTGCCCCTGGTGGGACTCAAACCGTGATCCCTGGCCCCGGCTGTGGCTTCCTAAGCTGCCACTTACAAGCACGTGCCACCATGCCCGGCCAATGTTTATTCTTTAAATCACAACCTCGGTAAATGTTTTTTGGGATACCTCCCCCTTCTTCGGCACCCCCTCCATTCATTCAAACCCTTCTCTTTATTTTTTGCTAGTGTGTGTTAAGTTCATTAGTCTCTTTCCTGTGTCGGTGAAGAAGTATCTCTGTGGATACAGGCATCTGTGAATTGCCATTGTACATCATCTCCTCTGCCTCAGTTTGCAGCTTTGTTGTGGGGCCGATGCCCCCACTCTTTGGCCTTCCTCTCCTATGGTATGGGGAGGTGACACCTTGCTTTCATAGAAGTCATCTCAGAAATGAAGTCTTGGCAATTCCAGACCCGCTGAGTGCATAGGTATGCATTTGTGACATCATATCTCCATACTTGTTTCTCCAGTCTCGCATGCACTGGTTCTCTCGATAGTCCATCTCCTGTGTCCAGCTCAGACTTATGGGCTGGGGTTTTTACCTGGTCTCTCACTTGTTCTATGATGGAGTTTGTACTATTTATTTTCTTCCTCCTCCTGAAGATTAGCTGGAGAGTGAAATGGAAGGGACTTTCCTTACCCTATGCCCCCCACCTGAGTGCTGGTACCTTTCTGTGTGGGGGCAGGGCCTGGATGGCCCAGTTCCACACTGCCTTGGCTCCCTGGTGGCAAAGGAGCTCCAAAGGCCTAGAACCCCAGGCAGCAGGCAGGTCCTGGATGGCAGACACAGTCCCAAGCCCCCATGGGTAGGGGCTTGGCTGAACCATGCCTCAGTTCATCCAGGCTGCAGATGGATGCCCTGTGCAATCATTTGCTGGTGGATAGGACTAAAACACCCCTGACCCCCCCACATCAGGTTCTCTGGAAGCAGGGGGCCTACCCAGAGTTCCACAATGCCTTGGCTCCCTGCTGGCAAAGGACCTCTGAAGGCCCAGGACCCTGGACATGCAGGCAGCCCTGTGACTGCCTGCTGGTGGACTGCTATAATTTCAGCAAGCAACAAAGAATTATGGAGTCATTAGAGAGATCATTTTAACTAAGCAGGCTATGTCCAGTATCCCGTAGTGAAGAAGTAGGGCCTATGATTTGCTTCTTTGTGCCTTTTGGTTAGAGACTTTAGATTAGTAAAAGAGATTGTTAATATGACTATAAACAAGATGGCCACAAAGATGTGTAGGTTGGAAAGCTGACAGGGTTCAATATGAGACTAAAGGGTAAAAAGCAGCACGTGGCACTATACCAGCACCTTCAACATGTGTGATCTGATCTTAAGGGTACTTGCTTGCCCCATATTGATTATTTTAAAAGGAAATCAACACATAAAATGGTTCAAACTGTGTTACTACTCTTAAAATTGGAATAAAGGCAGCAGTTCTCATCCCAACAATACGAATCTGTGACTAAGCAAGTTTCTTTAAAAATAGCAGCTTTCCATTTGAGAATGAGCAGCTCTTTCTGCCTGCTTTAGACTGTGTAAGAATCTTCTTCTCCTTTCCTATTTTTTCCCTTAATGAGCCATTCCCCTTTCAGATATTTAAAAAAACTGAATAAAGATAGTGTAAATGTAAGAACACTATTACCAGATGCTAAGACCTTATGGAAAAGTAAATATGGATCTTCCTACCTTTATTATTTTTTTTCAAACTCACTATTTTTATTTACAGCTTGGATAAATAATCTAAGTATTGAAAGCATTTTTATTAAAAAGTAATGGCAATAGTGGTTCATCATTATTGAATAGTAATTAGTGTACAAGTAATAGGACTACTTAATCTTATTTATTTATTTATTTATTTATTAAATAATCTAAAAAATTTTTTGTGGGAAGAAAACAAGTTACATAGATAGGTATACATATTACAGTACCATACTTACAAAATTATAACCATGCAAAATAATATATTATTTACTGATGTGTGATTTTAAAGTTTCAAATACCAATGGCCTGGAAAACATCAGTTCCAGTGTACTAATTATTATTTCTGGGAATGTGTAATGGGGAATAGGACAGAAGAGCTATCCACAGAGAATGTCAGCTATCTCTGTGAAGGTTGGTTTTTTTTTTTTAATTTAATTTACAATTTTTTTGAATTTGCATATATGTATTTATATTTATATTATTGCATTATTGTGTATCCTGGGGCTTTCCCACTTCACTAACACCTGTTAACCATCCTGATCCTTTGTGATTTTCACCTCCCCCGCCTTCTTCCCCCTCCTCCTCTCTCGCTCCGTTGTTCAGTCCCATTGATTGTTTATACTTTTTCTTATTTGTTTTCCCCTATATTCATCATATAAGTGAGACCATCCTGTATTTCTTTTTCTTTTTGACTTATTTCTGCTAATATGAGTCTTTCTAGTTCCATCCATGTTGTTGTGAATGACATGTATTTGTCCTTCTTGATTGATGCATAGTATTCCAGAGCTGCGACGAACATCTGTGTACAGGTGTCCTTTTGAATTAATGTCTTCATGTCCTATGGGTAGATTCCCAGTAGTGGGATTGCTGGATCAAATGGTAAGTCCACTTGCAATTGTTTGAGGGTCCTCCACACAGTCTTCCATAGTGGCTGGACCAGTTTGCACTCCCACCAGCAGTGTAAGAAAGTTCCTTTTTCTCCATATCTGCGCCAACACTTGTTGTTGTCCGTTTTATTTATATGGGCCATTTTTAGTGGTGTAAGATGCTATCTCTGTGTGGTTTTAATTTGCATTTCCTTGATTAAGAGTGATGTGGAGCATTTTTTTATATGCCTGTTAGCCATTTGCATCTCCTCTTGGTGAAGTGTCTTTTTAGTTCTTCTCCCCATTTGACTGGGTTTTTTGTTTTGTTTTTGTTGAGCTGTAGGAACTCTTTGTGGATCTTTGTTATCAGACCCTTGTCACTTGTCTGGAGGGCAAAAATTTTCTCCCAGTCGATTGGGTTTCTTTTGTTTTGTTTATTGTCTCTTTTGCTGAATAGAAACTTTTAGTTTATGTAATCCCAGCTGTTTATGTTTTCCTTCATTTTTTTGCCGGCCATAGTTATTTCCCCAAATGGATTTCTGAGGTGAAATTCATGAAGGGTTTTGCCCAGGTTTTCTTCTATGTATTTTATGGTTGCAGGTCTCACTTCCAGGTCCTTTATCCATTTTGAGTTAATTTTTGTACAGGGTGTGAGGGTGTTGTCCTGGCCCATTTTTTTACGTTTTGTGGATCTTCCTATTTTTAATGTATCTGTGTAAATGGGAAAAATTTCAGTCTTTTCCACTGAAAATACTTCACTTTTCCAATGAAAAATTGGAACTTTCTTTTCCTAAAAACTTTATAAAGTTAATGTATGCCAAAAATTAGCCCTATAAATGATTAAAATATATTGGTAATTCTCCTAGAAGGGTATGTTAGTTGAGAGTATTTCTTTGTTGTTTATACTTATTCTGAGTTAACTGAGCATGGTTTGGGAGGAAAGTAAAATTATAGCTGTAGTGCTGATTACTTGTTTATTATTCAACAAACATTCACTGTTACATACCTTTTTGTATCAATACAGCAATTAACATTAAAAAAAACCTTATCAAGTTTATTCTGGGTGAAACAGCTAAAGCATAAACAAATTTTTATATATCAGCTGAAGATAAATTTTTGAAAGAAAATATAACAGCAGGGAAGAAAAGAGTGCTGGGAGCATGACATCGGAAGGTCACAAAAGATCCCCACTGACAAAGTGGTATGTGATTAAAAAGAACAAGAAGACTAAAGCCTAAATTGAGAAAACTAGCTATGTGGCTATTGAGGGAGAGAAGTATAGATACTTTATTTTATTGTGCTTTGCTTTACTGCATCTTGTGGATAATTGTGGTTTTTTTTTTCTTTTGTGAATTAATTGATCCCTCCTCCTCCCTCTATATCCCCCTTCCTCCTCCCTCCACATCCCCCCTCTGTATCCCCCCTTCAGTCACTCCTCCCATTTTTCTGCAAATTGTTGTTTGGTTAAGTTGATGTTTAGTTGTTGGTTGTTTGGCCTGTTGTTCTCTTCAGGTATGTGGTAAGTGTGTGTGTAGTTTTTTGTTGTTGTTTTATTTTATTTGTTTATTTTTGCCCTGGGGCTTTCCCACTTCACTAACATTTGTTAACTATCTTGATCTTTTGCACTCTTCACCTCCCCTGCCTTCTTCCTCTTCCTCCTCTTTCGCTCCATGGTTCAGTCCCATTGGTTTTCATTTTTTGTTTGTTTGATTTTCCCTATATCCCTCATATAAGTGAGACCATCCTGTACTTCTCTTTTTCTTTTTGGCTTATTTCTGCTAATATGAGTCTTTCTAGTTCCATCCAGGTTGCTGCAAAAGACATGTGTTTGTCCTCCTTGATGGATGCATAGTATTCCATCGTGTAATATGTACCACATTTTTTTTAGCCAATCATCCGTTTGGGGGCATTTGGTTTGTTTCCAATTCTTTGCAACTGTAAACAGGGCTGCAATGAACATGCGTGTACATGTGTCCTTTTGAATTAATGTCTTCATGTTCTCTGGGTATATTCCTAGTAGTGGGATTGCTGGGTCGAATGGTAAGTCCACATTCAATTGTTTGAG